>PVJS01011568.1:0-45515 GCA_004027185.1 Glis glis | reverse complement strand
ACAGAGAGAGAGAGAGAGCAAGAGAGGTGAGGCTGGCTGCGAACCCGGATCCTCCGGTCTCCGCCTCCCAAAGTACTGGGATTACAAGCGTGCGCCACCACGCCCGGCTAATAGGGATAATTTTAAAATTTAGATTTGTGTCCCTTAAATATTTTTCATAAAGCTTAAGAAAAGTTAGTGAAACTTATTGGTAAGCTGGTCTAACACCAGCTTCTGATAGTATTCACATGACTCTTTACATTGAATTTTCTCTTGATTAATGTAATATCTTTTTTTTCTTCCAGTAGATTCAGGAAAATCTTATTTACTTTACTAAACATGAAACAAACATGGACAAAAAATTAAATTCCAATTATATTTGATATACAATTTTAAAAAGTGTAGAATATAATAGAAAATTCTATTTCAGCAAGCAAAGCACTTGGGATTAAGTATTGACACTTTCATGAAACAAACATGTACAAAACAAACATGAAACAAACATGGACAAAAAATTAAATTCCAATTATATTTGATATACAATTTTAAAAAGTGTAGAATATAATAGAAAATTCTATTTCAGCAAGCAAAGCACTTGGGATTAAGTATTGACACTCTTTCCTTCTGTGAAATATTGGATATGTCCTATATTTCCCTCTCTGATACTCAGTTTTTTCATCTGTAGAAAAGGAAATGTCCTATCCACCAGGCAGTTCTTTTAAAGTTAAGAAATTCTGCTTGTGAGCCGGGTGTGGTAGCCCACGCTTGTAATCCCAGTACTTTGGGAGGCAGAGACCGGAGGATCTGGGTTCGCAGCCAGCCTCACCTATCTCTCTCTCTCTCTCTCTCCCTGTCTCTCTCTCTCTCTCTCTCTACCTAGTGAGGCCCTCCGCAACTTCATGAGACCCGGTTTCAAAATAAAGTATAAAAAATAGGGCCGGGGGCATAGCACGGAGGTAGAACGCCCCTGTGTTCAATCTCCGGTACCGCAAAAAAAAAAAGAAGAAAAAAAAAAGAAATTCTGCTTGTGATAATATAAGCACAAATGTAAGCAGAATTTATACAAAAATAATTATTTTAAGATTTTCCTTAAGATTTTAATGTCCTAGTGGACTTAACCTCAATTTGAAGCTAGCTTGTGTAGGAAAACAAGCCTTACTCTTTGAATCACTGTGGAGTGAAATTTGAACTCGTTAACAGAATTAAGAAAGAAATTATCTTCTGAAAAATGATTCCATAAGGGTTTTTAAAATATCATATTCCCTTAGTCAATGGTCAGCTGTCAGTCATTACCTTAAACTTGATTAGCCCTGCTCCTGTTTCTTTCAGGGGTAATTCCACACCTCCAGCCTCCTCTTAAACCAATGGGTCCTTCCCTCTCAACAGGTGACTTCACTATCTGTCTCTTCTGGTGCTCTTGAACTCCGTGCTGCCTGGAGATTCCCACACCCATCCTCACTGTCTTTCATTCCTAGAAGACTTGATGCTTCCTTTTGTTCCAGGTTGACTTGTCCACCCATTTCCTTCACCCTAACGCTCTTCATTTTCTCTGGACTCATTCTGTAGCTATATCCTTTCTCCATAGATCCCTGTTTATTAGCATTTTGGGAACATGATCCAATTGGAATAACTTGAAAATATGTGTGTCACTTGCAAAAGTAATAAAGTTAATCTTTCATGATGCTCATCCTCCCTGGTTTCCTTCAAGCTTCTGATAATACTAGTCTTACTAGCTGCCTCGCTTTCATAACTTACCTGTTTAAAACTCTTCAGTCTGTTTTCTGTCCTTACCACTGTCCTAAAACTGGTAGCCCTAAGTGACAGAATCATCTCTTAATTGCTGAAGCTAATAGAAATTTTCTAGTCTGCCATCATTTTTCTTGGTTGTACTTTACACTGTTGATCTTCTTCCAATTCCATTCCTTCTTGTTGGACTTCTAAGCACTAGACACTACTGATTTTATGTTGTCCTCTGACCATCTGCCATCCCTGCTCCTCCCCGTCCCAACACACACAGTGATTTCAGAAGAATTCATTCAAAATCATGGAAGTCTGACCATGTCACACATTTTAATAATTCCCACTTCCATGCTCCCTGAAATTCTTACAGCAAGCCCACCTCTCTCCGGACTCATGATCTTTTCTGCTCAATTTATCTCAGATAAAACAAACGACTTATAGTTCATCCTCTAGACCCTGTTATCCTACCCCTACCTGTTCATACAAAGCTAGATGTTTCCTTTTCCCCCCATTCTTATAGTGAACAACTCTAGATCTCTGTCCACGCTACCATCATTTCACAATTATTGGCTTGAGCCTGACGTTTTCACTAGACTGATCCCCTAAGGAGCAGAGCCAAGTGTTGTTCATCGTCTGTCCAAAGTGCTCAGCACAGTGTCTGCACATGGTGGTGCTCAGAGGATGGCTGAATGGCTTTTCTCTATCAGACTTCAGAACCTGCCTCCAGTTAGCCTCTCTGCTCCCTCTTCTGACATGACTTACACTAGGTCTCCCCTTCTGTCCCTTCCTATATGTAAGGTGTCCCACATGCTGCTACCTGTCACAATGGCTTCCTCATCTTCCTCACTGTGAATCAAATGAACTTCTGATTTTCTTCTTCTCTGCTTTCTACTAGCACATTGCAGCATGTGCTTCTGTTTGATCTTGTTTGTCTCCCTCTAAGCTTGAGGGCCAGAACTATGACTTCTGTCTCCTCATCTGTAATGCCCATCTCATTAGGATGTGCAGAGGCTTTAGTAAATGTTTGTTAAGTGAATGATACCAACCTTGTATCTTCCCTGTCTCACACTATGTAATTAGACGGTACCTCCGGAAATAAAATTACAGGAATTCTATCACTGTTTAGTTCCGTTATACTTTATAAATGATTAATTTGAAACCATGGGGAACCACTTTGAAGGTCTCCATTCATTTGTTTGAAAGAAAACATTATAATTACTAATACATTAATTGTACAAATTAATGGAACTCACTGTGACATACTTTTTATGTGTGTGTGGTCCAAGGGATTGTACCCAGGGGAATTCTACCTCTGAGAAACACCGCCAGACCTATTTTATTTTTTTATTTTGAAACAGGTCTTGGTAAGTGGCTGAGGGACTCACTACATTGCTGAGGCTAACTGTGAACCTACGATCCTCCTGTCTCAGCCTTCCAAGTACTGTACTGGGATTACAGGTGTGCGCCACCACACTCGCCCATCTATTCATTTATAACATATTTTAAAAGAATTATACATTTGTAGAAGATTACAAAAATAGTACAGACAGGTTCTGTTTTACTCTTCCATATCTTGAGTTACTATAGTTCCATATCCAAACCAAGAAAAATGGCACTGATATTTGTGTATATAGTTTTAGCATGTGTAGATTCATGTACTACCACTATCAACATACAGAATTAATCTGCCACCAAACATATCTTCCTCCTTTAAAATCACACCTACCTCTCTCCCCACAATACTTGCAACCATTATTTCCAGCCACTTCAAATACTTTTTCTTTCCTTTTTACCTTTTTTCTTTCCTTCCTGGATTCTGATGACAAGAAGAATGGATCTTTTGCTATACTTCGGCAGGTCCCTGAGAATCTGTCCATCAATTCCTTTGTTGTTCTTGGGTAATTTCTATTCTATTTTAAGTTTACTGATTTTTTTCCCTCTGCCCTCTCACTGGGGCTGCTGAGTCTCTCTCATAGAAATTTTAAAACCGTCACTTATCATATTTTTTAATTCTAAAATTTTTATTTGGTTCTTCTCCCGTTCTTCTATGTGTTGCCAATACTATTCTTTCACTTGTGGGAGCATTTCTGTGATGATGGCGTAAAGGTCCTTGTCACACACGTAATCCCAATCTGTGTTGACATCTGTTGATTGCCTTTACTCATTCAAGTTGAGATTATCCTGGTTCTTAGTCTATGACATGTGATTTTCAATTGAATTATTCCAGCAGAAAGAGAGGGGGCATCACCTTCATACTTCCAGGTGGTGGTGAAAAATCCAGGCTCCCCATTAAGCATCCATTGACTCCTCTCCAACGCTGAGGTAGAGGACCACCTACTACTGTTTTCTGTGCGGCTTCTACTAACACCAGGGGGATGGAGAGGCCCGACTCCTAGTGAAACATGGTGAAAGTTCCAGCAGGTGTGAGGCCTCTTTTGATGTCAACCTGGCTTGGAGAGAGAAGGGTGCCTTTTTGCTCTCACAAGATGGAAGTGTAGCATCTCCAGGTGGTCTCCACTGACACTGTGGAAGGCCTCCATATGGGCTGGTGGAAATGAAGTTCCAGTTCCCCATTCAGTCTTCTTTGATACCACTCAGAGGTGAGGCTGGAAGTCTGGGCTCTTTACTTAATTTTTCTTGACAGCAGTGAGCAGCAAAGAGTTTTTTTTTTTTTTTGTGGTGCCAGGGATTGAACCCAGGGGCGTTCCACCTCCGAGCTACACCCCCGGCCCTATTTTTATACTTTATTTTGAAACCGGTCTCATGAAGTTGCGGAGGGCCTCACTAGGTAGAGAGAGAGAGAGAGAGAAAGAGAGAGAGCGCGCGAGCTGAGGCTGGCCGCGAACCCGGATCCTCCGGTCTCCGCCTCCCAAAGTACTGGGATTACAAGCGTGCGCCACCACGCCCGGCTGCAAAGAGTTTTTTAAAGTCTGGCTTTGATAAGGATGTTTGCTGTTTCAAAGTTTTCTGTGGTGCTAATTTTTCTGGATTGCCAGTTTTTATAGCACCAAGTCAAGTACTTATGAAGCACAGAGAAAATCTAGGAAAATCACTAATGTGTCACTCCCGGGTCTGAGTCTACGTCTTGGGAGACCCAGCTAGTTTGCCTCTTTCTGTCTACCTTCAGAAAACCTTCTTACATTTGTGTATAATATCTAGTCCCCATTCATTTCTGTGTGTTATTTCTTTATAACATTTTCTAATAGCTACATATTTTGCCTTACATGTTAATATTTTGTTAACTAACTATACAGTAATGATCAAGATAAATCCATCTGGAGAATGGCCACAATATTTTCCTCTACCTCATTTCAGAGTTTTGTTTCAGTGTTTGTCACAGTACCTGAGAGGGGGAACAAGATTGATCGCTATTTTTGGTTTCTCTTTAAACACACAGTCTGAAGTGAAGTTCTTTGTTCTCACTGTAGAAGTGAGGGAACTGAGGTTCAGTTAGAAGTTCTCGGAAATAACTGTGTAGTGCCATCAGCTTTACTTGTGCACTTGTTTGAATCACCATAGTTGACAATTTTTTGGTATTTTTTTTGTTTTGTTCTGTTTTGTTTTTTGTTGTACTGGGAGTTAAGCTCAGGGGCACTCTACCTCCAAACCATACCCCCAGCCCTATTTTATTTTTCATTTTGAAACAGGGTCTTGCTAAGTTGCTGAGGGTCTTTCTAAATTGCTGAGGCTGGCCTAGAGCCTGTGATCCTTCTGGCTCAACCTCCCAAGTACTGGAATTACAGGCATGCACCACCACACCCATCTGAGAAATGTATCTTAATTGGAATTATATTCAAACACCTATTTCTTTTTTTAAATGTATAAACAATGTGTGATTCAATACAGATTGAAATATCCTTTTTTCATGAAATAGTAAATTCCAATAAAATAGGAATGGTATAGAAATAGTTTTTTTTTTAAAAAAACTAAATGTTTAGTAGTTGACCTCCCAAAATTAAGTTAGCAAATATCCATGGTACACGATTTTCTCATTTTCTTAAATAGGGAGTTCTTTAATGATTGAATATTTTATTTGTCCAATATTTGAGAACTCATGGCCATGCATCTTTGTTCCTCATCATTAACTTTTTTTTGTAAACAAATCATTTGTAGCTTATCTCCATTCTTTACATTTGCTTCATGAACACTACTTTTGGAGATTTTGCAATGGAGAGAAATAATAAACAGTTAAGAACACATCAGTAACACACATTTTAGATTATTTACTATAGATATCCTTATGTCTAGCTATAGTTTGGGAGACACATTTTGTGGGGCTAGGACTGTATGCATTTCACAACATGATCACACACATACCTTTGCATGTGTGTGGATGACACTCTTCTGCAATATGTGCTATTGATATACGAAAAGGTATCAAATGTTTATGAGTTTTATAATCTATAGGGGGTTTAATGATGTTTGTACATCATTAAATCTAATTTATGTATGCACAGATGTCTAAATTGTGTTTAGACACCTGTACATACATATATATATATATATATATATACATGATTATGATATCAATAACATAATCAATAAGTGTGTGGAAGGTTTTACATACATTTTAGAGATCAGTGATATCATGGGAACTCAGAAGAGGACATAACTATTATTGGTAATGGTAATCAGAGATTCATCATCATTATTGTCAACATTTGTCAGGAATTTATTCCTTGCCAGGTATTATACTAGATGCTTTGCATGTATTAACATGATTAATCTACCCACCAATCTTATGAAATCTTTATTAACATTAGTTTTAGAAATGAGAAAAATTAGGCTTATATTTTATCTCAGGTCATACAGAAAAAAGAAATTGTAGAGCCGAAGCCCATGCTTCAGAGGTCATGCACGACCATTACACAGACTGCTTCCTGTAGATGAGACCTAACTTTGGTCAGACTTTGAAGGAAGGCCAGCTAGTAATGCTCAAAGTTGATCTGGGAGACCCTTATCGTTGTCATTAACTTTTGAAATAAGTGACTAAATGAAAGTATTGGATGAATTACTATGAAATATCATAAAATAAATTTAGTGTATAAAAGTCAAGTCGATTTGTAAAAGGGAAGATTAACCCAAAAATAGTATTAGGTTAAGTATCATGCAGATAGCCTATATTTTTTGAACACCTTATATTGATTATTATTTCTGAGAGAGTGGCACAGGGAGACATTTGAGAGTTTGTTTTTTCTCTTTGGTCCAGAAAAAGGATGGAAGAACTTTGTGTAATTTGCTGAGGCATTTTTCTTTCCATGATTCTAGAGAACTGCTTACATTTGCTGAATTCTTCTTGAACCAAAGAATAACTATAAGTCCTCTCTTGTATCTCGAGGCAGTATAGGTTTTGTTTAACATTTGAAAGTGAGCAGATTTCACATTTGGTCAGAAACGGAGAACTCCACAACATGGCCTGATTTAAATGTTATCTATAGGCTCTGAGATTTTAGGATTTAATATCTTGGAAACAGATTGGCTAGTGTTATTGTACTGTTATCAGAAAAGGCACAGTCGATGCCCATTTCCTTTAAAACATTAAAGATTAGATTTTACTCTTATAGAACAGCAGAATAAGTGTGTTTTCTCTAGAGTGTAGATATTTTTAGCAGGTTCATTGAATTGTATGTTAGATAATGGGCCCTGCCTGCAACTCAGGAGGGGTAACCTCTGTGACAGAAACACAGTAAAGAGAATGAAAGAGAAGAAATTTAAATTTGAAAAGAAAAGGGATGGCTAAAGTAGTAGTCACTTTCATCGAACATATATTCTAGCTTAAACCCTTACATTAGATTGTGGAAGAGAGATAATATTGTCTCTATTCTGTGAGGAAAGGTAAAGATAGAGATTAGAAAGTACCGTAATCAATTTGGATTTTTTAAAAATAGCAATACATCAGAGAATAACCATCCAATAAAGTTGTGAAAAAGTATTAAAATAACAGCCGTGAAACATTGACATGTTAAACAATTTGAAAAACATTACTTGTTTAAGGGAATGAATACCAAAATCTTGCTTTGAAAAACTTAGAGTTAAGTAACTAAGTTACTGTACAATTGCTTCCTTTAAATTAATTTACTCCAAGAAATTTAAGGAATTTTATATACATATAGAAATACATTTATTGTATTAAAACTATGAAATGCAAACAATGGATGAATAATATATTTATTATGGCATGCTTACACATGTAAATGGCTTAAATGGAGAAATTTAAGTAAATGTAAAATTAGATTGAGGACCATCCATGTCTTCAGAGTCTAAGTTTCTTTTTCTGGAACACAAAAAATAGACACTGCCTTTTTATCCATTGAAGACCCAGTGGAAGGAAGGAGAGGGCCGTTAAGGAATCGTGTGAAGATGAGAGAACATTTGGTAGGCCGAGGCAGATGGCATTTTATTATATGATACTGCTTTGGAATGGTCTTCAGAATGATTGATGATGAGGCATTAAGCTAGTATTCTGAAATTAGTAAAAGATTGGAAATTATATAATATCCAGAGAGGAAAATCTGGTAGAATAAAACATTATAAAAACTAAAAGCAATTTAATGAAGTTAGATGAAGCGATAAGTATTTGTAATGAGTCACAATAAACCAAATGGTTTCCCTTTGAGTAAAATGTGTAGGATATATACATATATATGGGTAATGCATATTATACGTGTGTTAAGCATATACTAGACATATGGAATCAGGAAGTAGCAGTGCAGACTTTGACAAATTGATTCTTACTATCTGGGCTGTTCATTACTGTCTGAGACTTACATTTATGGAGAAGGGGGCAAGAAATAGAGACAATTAAATAAGAAATTTCCATAGAATCTTCAAATACGATGATAAGGGAAGTAGATAATGCTTTTGGAGTGCACAGTAGGTACCTAAAGAAGTCTAAAGAACCCAGGCATGGTGGTACATGCCTGTACTCCTGGTACTTGGGCCAGTGCCCTGTAACTTAGTGAGACCCTGTTTCAAAATAAAATAAAATAGGGCCTGGGTATAGCTCAGAGATAGAATGCCCTTGGATTCAGTTCTCACTGGCACACACACACACACACACACACACACACACATACACACACATCTATGGAGATCAACAGGCTTCAATAGGAAGGGGAGTGTTTGTTGAGATATAACAGAAGAATGTGGCCAGAATTCGGTGAAGAAGGAGATGTAATCTGGAAGAATTGTACATAGATATGCAAACAGCATCTTCAAAGCCTGACAATAAAGAGAACATTTTTTTTTCAGATAGGTAGAAGTTCAGTATGCTTGAAGATACAGTAAAAGAGAAGGAATCAAGGGAAGTGTGTCTAAACAAAATGGAAGGGGTTTATCACACATGCCTAGTAAGCTATGCAAAGGAGTTTGAAACATATGCTAAAAGCAATGGTAAATCATTGAAAAGATTTAAAAGGGGAAAACATGGTCAGAGTTTCATTTAAAGCATAATGTGGCTGCACTGTTGGGAATCAGATTGGGCACACGTAAGACATGGACAGGCGGTTGGGTGGTGTCTCAGTCCACATTCTCACTGATAGAATCTAAAGCAACTGATCACACAACTCAAAGGAAAGAAGATTTATTTGCTCAGTTTCTTGGAGATTCTGGGTTCAGTCCATGTGAGGTCAGGGTCTACAGACCTCAGGCCATGGCAGTGGGAACTGAGAGAGGGAGAGAGCAAGGCTCTGCTCTTACATCATGAAGGCTGGAAGCAAGAGAGAGAGAGAGACAGCAGGAGGAGGAGGAACCATATAATCCCTAGGGACCCCTCCTTAGCAACCAAGCCTCACTTCCAACATTGCTACCTTGTTTCCATGAGGACTAGGGGGACAGTCTAAATCCAATCCATTACATTTGGCTAGAGCAGAAATCCAGGTGAGAAGTTATGGAGACCTGAACTTGGTTAATAGAAGACAGGGAAGAGTGCACATATCTGATATAAATTTGCAAGTACAATGTAAATGACTGGATTAGATAGAGAGGATGAAAAATGAAGGGTGTTCAGGGCTGCTATTTAGGGTGTTCTTTGGCAGTTGGGCAAATGGTGGTGTGTGCTACAGGTTTAAGTTTAACAGCACTCAGAAGAGGTCACTTGGGAGAGCATACAGAGTCAATACGAAGGAGGCTTGGAGTAAAACCTCAAGAAACATCAGCAGTTAAGAAGAAAAATACTCTGTAAAGTTAACTCAAAGTTAGTTTCTTAGATTGTAGGTAGAAAAGGTCAAGTGTATTGAGTGTCAAGTTAAATAGGTACTCGAAGAATGAAGGATTTGGTTAATGTGTTCAGCTGTTAACAGATAGATGAAGCAAGACAAGGTTTAGAAACCTCTAATGGATTTGGCAACCAAGAGCAGGTTGAAAGAAGAGTTGGAGAAACTTTCATGTTTCTGCAGGTTGATGAGAGAATAGAAAGTAGGATCTTGAGAAAATGAACTTTGACTTCATATGGGAGAAAATTAAGGAGTAATTAATATGTTGAACTACATGGAATTGATCATATTTCACCATTTCAACCTCCAAAAATAGCAGTTGTGTATGGTTTAACATAGAACAGTGAATAATGGAATGAGAAAGGTATTTGAGTGTGGTGGTTAAAAGTCTATCATTCTGTTCCTATAATTAAAGAACTACATTATTTTGAGGGGGTTATTTTAATTTTTGCATGCTTCTTTTTCCTTAAGTGTAAACCGGGGACACTATTAGTTTGAAGCTAAGAAAATAATGACAGTGGTATATTATTGTTTCTTTTGCTCATTTCAAATTGCAAAATGACTTCTGTATTCTGCTCTATCAACCCTCTTCCCATCCTTTCTGCTTCCACCTTGCTAATGTCCTTAGTGTAACATGGAAAGTGCTTTGAAAAAATATATCTCATATCATAAAATCATAAATCCATCTTCATTTCTTTTCTAAGACTGTTGTTTGAATTCTGACTTTTTCCCAAATTCATGTTTGACAGTTCTTGCTAACTTGTTGGCCTGGGTGATCTTGCAAGCTATTCCAGGTTCTTGGTACTCTCTTCCCTTGTATTTGTGATTCTACACTCAATAGAGAAATTTACAGCTTCCATTCTGGTTGGTGAAGCAGTGATCTCAAGTGACCATGAGATGAGATGCGTGAATCTTTTATTCCCTTAAATCCTTGAAGCTTCATGTAGTATGAGAATTTCTCTTTCCTGAATGTGATGATGGGGTGAAAAGATGTATTACTTTCTATAGGGGAATTAAGTGACTATTTATATCCAAGAAAAAGGATGTGCTTATGCATCTTTTAAAATGTGTGTGTGTACCTTTGTATATGTGTATACATACATAGGTATATGTATATTTAAAATTAAACATTGCTTTGTGAAATGTTTATTATAATTTGTATGAGGGGATTTGTTTGTGGATTTTCCAGGTCATTTTGTAAAATGTATTTCTTACTCTGGAATGTGGTAGAGAATGTTTGAAAGCTACTGTTAATAGTGAAAAGAACATGGTAGGTAAAGTAAAAAATTGAATCTAAGATCTGCTACCTGCTTGCTTTGTGACTGTGGGCAAATTTCTAAATCTCTTCAAGGATTTGTTTCCTTATCTATGAAATTAGGCTCTTACCAACTCTCTCATAGATGAACCAATTATCTCATAAATCTTGTGCAAGTGAATTTGCAATATTGATCCAATGGCAGAAATGAACAAAAATGTTATTTATCTACTATGCTGTGTCTGGTTGTGCTTTTAAAAAAATTTGAGGTCAAACTTATGATCTGTGAAATGCAGGTATAAAATGTGATTAGTTTTGATAATTCTATAATTGTGTGAATAATACCCTGGACAAGATAGGGAATATTTCCATCAGCCCAGAGACTTCCCTTGCACCCCCTTACCGCCATCCCCATTTCCTGAAGCAGACATTCTTCTGATTTCTGTTATCATGGACCACTTTGTTCCTCAACTTCATATAGTGGGATGATATAGTATGTACTGGTTCTTCTTTTTGAGTTTGGTCTGTCTTTGACAGTCACTGATGTTGCATTCTCAATGATTAATTTCTTTTTATTTGTGAGTAGTATTCCATTGGGTAAACATGTCACAGTTTGTTCATCCACTTCTTATGGATGGACTCTTTTTAGTGCTAACTTATTGTATGGACAAGTTGTTATAAATATTCATAGTTAAGATTTTTGTGGACATGTTTTTGTTACATAGAGTGAAATTACTGTCTTAAGTTTCTATGATGTGTATTGGCAGTTTTCTCAAATGCTTAACTTATATTCTGCTCTCACCAATGATAATGGAAGTTCTGGTTCTTGTACCTCATTTCTAACATTTGAAGTTCTGAATCTTTTTAACAACCAGTATTCTGATGGTTTGAAGTAGTAGCTTATTATGGTTTTAATTTGTATTTCCTTGATAGTTAATCATGTTGCGCATATTTTCATGTGGGTTTTTTTGCCATTTATACGTATTCTTATTTGAAATGATTGCTTAGAATTTTGACATATTTTTAATTGGATTGCTGGTCTTTTATTGTTTTGGGAGTTATTTGTATGTTCTGATTGCATCCTTTCTTAAGTATATGTATTGCAAATATTTTTCCCCAATATGTGGCTTAGCTTTTCATTTTCTTAAGTGTCTTTTTGAAGAGCAGAAGTTATTAATTTTGCTGACGTCTAATTTAACATTTTTCTTTTATGCTTAGTGTTGTTTATGTCCTCTCTAGGAGATTTTGCCTATCCCCAGGCCACAAAGTTTCTTTTCGAAACTTTATGGATTTGGATTCTAAATATCGGATTCTGTCCCATACCATTTTTGTGTGTGGTGTTGAGACAGGGTTAAGTTCTTTTTTGGGAGATTTGGATATTCAGTTGATCCAGCCTCATTTGATGGAGGGTTTTCTTTGTTCAATGTTGTGTTTAAAGTATGAAAAATATAGTGTAAACACAATGAAGCCATATATTTAAATATGTAAAATATAGCCAAATAAAGATTATAGTTTTCGTGTGTGTGGCACTGGTGATTGAACTGGGGGAATTCTACCTCCATGCTACACCCCCAGCCCTATTTTTTATTTTATTTGGAAACAGGGAGGGTCTTGCTAGGTTGACGAGAGTCTCACTATTTGCTGAGGCTATCCTTGAACCTGCAATCCTCCTGTCTCAGCCTCCCAAGGACTGGGACTATAAACGTGCTCTCCACCATGCTCGGCTGATTATTGTGTTTTTGATCTATAATTTATATGTGAATCTCCTACCAATGTTGACCCTCCCTATATCCATTTCAATACTGAAGGAGACATTGGCTGACTTAGAATTATTAAGAATGATATGTGTTTATATTGTACTTTAAACTTATACATAATTATATAACCTTTTTATAGTCTTTCTGTCTTAATTTAGAACATAATACTAGCACAAAATATGAATTATTTCACTTACAACTGAGAAGAGACAGCCATCTTAGAGGCTCTGGTGTTCATAGAATTTGACAGATATATCATTCTGCCAATAAAGAAGTAAGGTATTTGCTGCTAATGACCAGTAGTCATAGCTAGGAAAGCCTGAGCCTTGCACTGCCTTGAGTTGCAAAGTAGGTCCTAGTATATTTAAAAAAAAAAGCATGAGATAGTACACATATTAAACATTTTCATTAGATAGGACCATATAGTTTTAGATAATGGTTATATGCTTTTTCTACTTTTGCACAAAAAACCCCATAGTGTATAGAAATAGAATTGGCCTCCCCACCCTGGATAAAGTAGATATACTTGGTAGACCAACACCTGAGACCTACGTCTGCATCCCCAGCGATGGCCTATCTTTTTCTCTTGATCATCTTCACCAGCATGTTAACTGCCAGTGCTGCTATCACCTGAAATGTGACATAAAGTTTTTGAAATTGCTCAAGGGCATAAGTGACTAGTGACTTTACGCTTATCCCTAAAGCGCAGGTACCAAGCGGCTATCATTCAGTAAACACGTATGTACGCATTATGTCAACACTAACAACCAAAAAGAAGATTTAACAATGATCCAGGCTGACAGAAAACGTCAGTGCTGGCATCTGACAAGGTAATTCTCAGAGAAGTGTGTTTGTACAGGCGGAGAGGCTACTACCCCTGAAGGAAAATGAACTTCTATTATGCAGTTTAGAAGTAGGGTTGCAGTGGATTTTTGTGTTGTTGTTTTGCATTTAGGACAGTTAAAAAAATGGATTTAGATGCTTAAAGTGATATAGAATTCTGAAGCACTGAACAGCATTCTCAAGGGAGTGTGTAGAACCTCCTGCAGAGAGTTTTGAGAAAAGGAAAAATATTTTGTTTTCTTCAAAGGCTACATATTGATATTTTCTTGAATGAAAACTTTGATCACATGACCTATGAATATCAATTATATTTTATGTATTTCATAGCATTGGACAATAATTTCTTAAGTTACCATAAAGGGGAAACAATTTTGAAATTCATCTAAAAACACAAAATATTAGCATGTATGATTTTATATTTGGTAGTATTTGATAGACTCAAATCACTGAAAGGAGGTATCTTTTTATGTATATCTCAAACTTTTCCAATAATAGTCAAAGTACCACATGGGATAAATATGAGAGAACAGTTCCCTGTATATCTAATGTTTATTAATAGCTCATTTTGATCACTCCCAGTTAGGAGCAAAAAGTAGAACTTTCTTAGACACAATTCACGTTCTAGTCCCTAGTAACTGATATCATTATATAATTGCTATTTTAGGGATTTTTTTTAGGGGATTCTCTATATTTGTTTTGACTCCTTTGAGAATCCCAACCCCCTTCTTTGTGCACTTGCATTATGGACCCTTGTTCACCTGGCTGCAGCCAAATAGGTCAGAGCGGCCATGAGCAGACACTTTTTGGTGAAAGCTTGGTATTAAGCCGGAGAGGAAGCAAGCCAAGTTGGGCTAATTCCTAATACAGAGAGAATGCAAAACCTGGAGCTGCACGCCCAATTTTTAGACAGAGAAAAACAGATGTAACAGTGAGGCAGAGATGACAATGAATTTTCTTGGTGTCCTCTGGCCTTCCAAGGGACCCAGACAACCTTGCACTCATGAGAAACGGCAGGATTTTTCAAAGGCATGTCATTTTTTTCTTTTCTTTCTTTTTTTGGATCTCTATTATTATACTCATATATTTTTTAAATTATCTATTTTAAAGTGACAGATAATATGGTATGTTTTATATATAACATGTTTTGAAGTGTATATACAATGCGGAATGGTTAAACCTAGCTAGTTACCTAACACATGACTTCACATCAGCATCATTTTTGTGATGAAAGCACATAGCATCTCCTCTCTTTACATTTATCAAACATACAGTGTATATCATTAAGTGTAGTCACCTAGCTGTACAGCAGATTTTACTTTTATTAAGATGCCTGCAATTGGTGATGTTATTTGCAATCCAAAGAACTTCGACTAAGGGAAAACAGACTGATCCTGGATAATATCAATCTCTTATAAATTTATAATTTGGTTTATCCTAAAAGCAGACACTGAGACATATTTTTATTTGGATTGTTGTTTGGTATTTTATTGTTTTAGAAAGCATTTGTATGTTCTTATTTGCATCCTTTGTTAAGTATATGTATTACGAATATTTCCCCCCAATACGTGGCATAGGGTAGATGTGACTTGAGTGTAGCAACTTTCTTGAACTACCACTAATTATCAGCACTGACACCAGCTAAAACACCAGAGGAACTTTTTTATTTTCTAAAATGTTAAACATTTTTTTGTTCAAACTAGTCAAATTATAATTATAAATTAAAACACATATACATAATATGCATCATTATTTAAAACATTTCCATTTTAAACTCTACTACTCTTAGGAGAGTGGAGTAAGAAGGACAAAGAATACAGCTCTTCTCTCTTGACATCTTCATTCCTGCTGGCTTGTTAGAGAAAGTACCTCTATCTCAGGTTTGCTCTGTATGCATTTCGCTGAAGTTAGGTCCAGACTTACTTCACAAGAGGTGCACAGTGTCTTACTGCATTCTCCAGAAGCCGACCTTGAAAGAAGGTACTTGAAGCGCAAGTAATTTGTTTTGGAAGTGATCTCTATAAATGGGGAAGTTGGACTGGAAGAAAAGGGGACCATGAAAGCGTTTGTTTTCAAACAAATTGCCACTCTAGGGACTTGGTGCTGATCACACAGCCAGGTAAAACATACACAAGTTGAAGGGCGAAGAGGAAACCAGGGCGTTTACAACCAGTTTCATCAACCATGGGGGGAAACAGCTGTTTGGGGGCATTATGCTCACCGCTAGGGGGCATTAAAGTAGACTCTGTCAGCCAGGTGTAGCCCTCAAGCAGGGCATGTATAGGCCCTGTCTGTTGGAAGGTGGGCAGAAGTGTACTGAAGCCAGAGGGACAAGGAGAGGTAGTCAAGCTCGGACCTACAGTGCATATGATGCCATATCATAAAACTGTATTTAATTCTTGTTTGTTTTTGTTTTTGTCTGTGTAGAACAGATAAAGCATGTAAGAGCCCTTCGCTGGTTAGAGACAAGTCAACCAAGTAAGGAAGAAGATGGTTGTCTACTCAGCCTCCTCCTCCCCCTTACATAACAAATGGATACACATGAGCTAGGCTTGGAGAGGGGCTCCAGAGATGTTTCTGTATGAATGAACTTCAGAATAATGCTGCTCTTTATTGAGTCAGGGTAAAATACTGTAGCTGCCTGATAACAGCCTGCCACATTACAGATCACCACTTGCAAGGTTACACAAGGTGCCTTTACAAAAAGCTAAATGAATTACTTCAAATAGTATGTTTGTATTCAAATGGGAAAGAGGTGGTAGTTTGGGAGTGACAGTCTTTTCTTTGGGTTTCAAAAGACCCATTGCCATGCTCATCCTTTCCATTGCTGCTGGGACTTGAAAGCCTGCAGCAAACAGTGAATAGAAGATCTTCCTAATTGAGAAGGAAATAGAGAAAAAAGAGTTTTTGTGAAATAGTCACAACATCTTCATTTTACTATTGTGATATTTATAGACTTTTGGGTTGGTTAAACTAAATGTAATTGAAAATATAACACTTAGCTGATTCATTTTCTTAATCTTCCCCCAATTAACTTTCTGATTTTTTTAAACACCCAGTCTTTTAAAAATCTTTCCTTATGTGTTAAATCTGGAAGAGTCCATTTAGTTTAGCTAACTACTCTCAAACATGAGATCTCGTGCTCGCTCTCTCTCTCTCGCTCTCTCTCTCTCACACACACACACACACGCACACACACACACACACACACACACACACACACACATACACACACACGCTAATGGCAATCCTGTTTCTGCCCATCAGTGCTGAAGCTGATTAATTAGCAAATCTGGTTTGCAAGTAGGAGGATACAGCTACTTCCAGCAAGGGCAGCATGTAGGACATAGTTTTTTCTGTGGTCTATTTTATCCTTACCTCCTATATTTATTAACTTATTATTTGTTGGACAACATAAAATAATTGCATGTAATCTACAAATAATATTTCACTTTACCTTGCACCATCAATACTTTCAGGGTCCTCTATTAACCTCTCTTAGTTAAGTTGTAAGTAAAATTTTCAGCAGAATAGTTCTCTGATAGTTTGTGAACCCAAGCTCATTAAAAATTCCTTCTCTTTGGTGATATTAGCCAAAATGCAATTTTGTCATTATTACTCCTCTTTTAGAATTTATTTTCATATTAGATGGTTGGAATCATCAATCAGATGAGCCATAGCAGTTGGGATAGGCACATGAATGTAGCACTAGCTGTTCAACTGCTTGTCTTAGGAAGTTATGTTCATGCGACTCCTAGGAAGACAACACAGCATTTGATGCCCTGAATCTATGAGCTCCTTCTCAGATTCAATGATTCTAATAAGGAATGATAAAAAGATAGGGGAAAAGATACTTTTTTTTAGTAAATAATGATTCAGAGTTTATAATTCAAACAAAAGAAAAGGCAAGATGGACATTCAGTGAAGTCCAAATTAAGTGGTTATAAACCTTTACTAAAATAATCCCAAAGCCATTCCACTGTCACACTTCACAATAAGAACAATTTGAAACTGTTTACCATTCTGTATGAATTCTTACAAAAAAAATGCCTATACGAATAGGATACTATGAAGGATATGGTAAAAGAAAGGAACATAGCCAACCTATACTCCTTTGTAGCTTCAAAAGCCACTGAGTTGAATTTGAAAATCGCTATGTGAACAAATGACCTGAATTTCTATTTAGTGGGACCATAACCACTATAACCACTATATTCGAGTGCATAGAATTAAGAAAAAAAAGGTTATGGATGTATTTCTCTATGTTCTAGAGCTTCTGATATGAAGACACAGATAAATATACATCAGATGACAGGCCGCTACTAGTAAAACCCTTTGACAGGTCCCTGAAACACTGATAATTTTTAAAACTTGCATTAAAATATGGGACTTCATAAAGGAAGCATAGTAAAGTATAACCCTTTGTGTGTGTGTGTGTGTGTGTGTGTGTGTGTGTGTGTGTATGTGTATGTATTTTACTGGGGATTGAACCAAGGGGAAATCTGCCATTGAACTATACCCCAAACAACATCTTGCTAAGTTATCCCATGCTGGCCTGGCACCAGTGATCTTCTGCCTCAGCCTTCCAAGTACTGGGATTACAGGCACACACCACTGAATGTGCTATTTATTTATTTGTTTGTTTATTTTTGTAGTACTGGAGATTGAACCCAAGGAGGTTCTACCTCTGAACTATACCCTCAGCCCTTTTTATTTTTTGTTTTGAAATAGGTTGCTGAGAGTCTCCCTACGTTGCTGAAGCTGACCTCAAACCTACAATCCTGTCTCAATCTCCCAAGTACTGGGATTAATGGTGGACACCACCACACCTGGCTGAATGTGCTTTTTAAAATGAGGTCAAACTAAATATACTTACTGCAAGTGGTTGGGGAAATGTGAATATAAACATTGTAAATTACTAATGAGTCTTTCGTTGAATTTTCTTGGCAAATACAGTGTACGGCAATGTATCAATATCAGGTTTATTTAATGTAATTTTTGTTTGTATTCACAGTCAAACTTTGATATGTTGCTTTTTCCTTGCTCCTCTTTAGGTTTTAAATGTAGACATGATGAATGTCAGTGTGACATAGCTAACACTGGCTGAGGCACCAATTTTGTGTACGTTTTTAGAAAGAATGTTTTCTCTGTAGAGAAAAGTTTTAGAAGATATTTTCTAATATTTGTAGCTTATTATTACTAGTATTATTTTGGTACTGGGGATTGAGTTGAGGGGCATTCTACCTCTGAGCTACCCTCCCAGCCCTTTTTATTTTTATTTTGAAACAGAAGCTAAGTTGATGAGGGTCTCATTAAGTTGCTGAGGCCAGCCTTGAACCTGCAATCCTCCTGTCTTAGCCTCCCAGGTAGTGGGATTATAGGCATGTGCCACCATGCTCAGCTGTAGCTTACTTTTTCTATGAGTGGTTTACTTTTGCCAGTGATGTACTTATCTTAGTAGATACCTTCTTGTATTAAACATATTCTAATAATTCTACTTAATATCAAACATTGTACTAAATGCTAGAAAACAAAGATGATAAAACAACACTTGCTAAAAATAAGACTCCCAACCCACAAGAAATTTATCAGAATTTTAGACATTTGTAGGTTCAAGTTTGATGAATTTCCATAAATCTTTGCTTGTTAAAACTTGTATTTCAAATACTTGATATATACTTTTTGAACATGCAACTTAATTTCCGCTTATATTATTTCAAGAAGTGGATTGATATAAAGTGCTACTTTATTTCACTTTCATTATTTCAAGATGTAGATTAATATAAAAATGCTTGAGTTTGCTGACAGTAACAGCAATGATTAATTCTGTGATGTAATCTCAAATGGTTTGGCTGACAGATGCATTTTAATATATTTTCGTTTGAGGTTAATTTCACCTGGTTATATACAAAACTGGAATTATTTCATGTGATTGATGAGGTTAAATATTGGAAATGCACAACAGATTCCTGCATCTCCTTTTCTGTACTAAAAGAATGTTGCATTTCCAGAGTTACTCAGATATTTCAGTCTAGATACCAGGGCCTACTTCCTGCCAATTCTTGATGGGACAAACAAAATTGAACTGAAGAAGTTCAAAGGCAAAATGGGGAAACATGGACTTGGAGGAGCTACACACTGAGCAATTTCAGTGTACTAAATGCACACCACAGATGACCTTAATGAACTTCTGATGTACACTTAGGATAATGTAGAATGCATAGTGACCTAAACCCAACTCAATGGCAATTATCTTGATTTTCTTATAGTTTAAGAGTTGTGTAGGATTTTGGAAAAATTTATGTTTTTAAAATAAATATAGCAAAGCCTCAAATTAAAAACAGTAGCATGTGCCCATGCCTTTCACAATGATGTTTGTGAGGACTTTGTAACAAGAAAAATCCATTGCTGTGTGTTTCCAGAATTGTCATCTAAGTTATGAGCTGTTTAATTCCTCAAATACAAGGGAGTGAGCAAGGTTAAATTAACTCTATTATAAATTGTTTTTAAATTACTTTTTTCTCCTAAAAATGTTTAATTTTGCCTGGCTCTTAAATTTGTATTTAGGTGCTATGCTTATTTATTATAATTAAAATAAAGATAAGAAAGCAATGAAAGTGGAAACACTCAAACCTTGAAATTTGAAGAAAACTCTTCCCACATCAGTGTCAGTTAAACTTGCCTCAGGGAGATTCAAACTGGTCTTAAAGTGATTTTGCTATAAAATGTATCTTTGAGAATAAGAAATGTCAATCTTAGAACAGGTTACCGGGCATTCCAGGTAAAAAGGCCAGGTTGGCCATCCAAGTTTTGTTAATAGGACTTAATTTATAAAATTTAATAAAAATGTCATCCTGTCCTTTTATCTAGAAGCACAATCTACTCTGAGATTTTATAACATGAAGGTAACTGTTACTTAGTAGTTCATTTGCTCCTCAGTGAGTTGTAAGATATGTAGTCATTTCTGTCTCACTGATGACAGGGCGGAGTCCCTTGCAGCTACGCGGTGGCCGAGCTAGTCTTGCACCACAGATCTTACTGACAGCAACATCGGGCTCCATGTGCTGCACGTCCTGGCCTCGCGGACAGCAGCTGAGCCACATGATCATAGCACCGCAGCACCTACCAAATTCTATACTGTATAGTGTTGACCACTTTGAAAATTAGTCTTATAGAATTGTGTGAGAAATTGAATGCATTCTTTTTTGTATCAGATTGTAAGTAAAAACAAAATTTTAAAACCTAATTCTGATTAGAACTTTTTATTTATGACTTCACAGGTAAGAGGAAGAATATTTTCAGACAAAGTGGCAATGAATATGGTGGGTAGAAAGCTGCCTTGGGGTAGTTTTTGTCTTTCTGAATTCTAGGTTTTAGTATCACCAAATTTACCACAAAATATGAAGCTGATTATTTAACCAAGTCATCAGAACAAGAGTTTCTTCTTATTTTCAATCAATAAATCCTTCTGCCTTTTTTTTTTTTTTTTGCAGTACTGGGATTGAACCCAGGGGCATTCTACCTCTGAGCTACATCCCCAGCCCTATTTTTTATTTATTTTGAAACAGCATCTCACTAAATTGCAAAGGGCCTCACTAAGTAGCTGAGGCTGGATGAGAACCTGTGATCCTCCTGTCTCAGTCTCCCAAGTACTGGTTTTACAAGCATGCGCCACCACGCCCGGCTTGCATTTTAATTTAAGTAATCCAAACCATTCCTCTCTGTTCTCTGATCATATTAACCAAAGAAAGTGTTAGCAAAAGACTAACAAGGGTATTTTCCCATCAAGGTAGTATATAATGAAGCGATAAATGGAGAAATTGTAAAGGGAGGGATGGAATATTGAAATTTTAAATGGAAAAATGATAAAAAATGAAAAACTGTAAATCTATATGCCCAGTTGTTAGGTGGTATACTTTTAAATGAAATATTACATAAATAATAAAAATATATTTGAAGAGTATTTAAGGATTAAATAGTTAAAATCATAGCACAAATTTATATAGGTAATACGATTTCCCTCCTGGGCTGTGGCTTGGTAACTGAGACCTTGAAAGAGAATCATTTTCTTCTCTGAAGTCAAGTCATTGCTTCCGTCACCTGAGGTCCATTTCTGTGCTAACTCTGGGCACTCTCCAAAATACTGTCATATCCAAGAGGCCACTCTGATGGGGAAATTTGCAGAGCTGGAGTCACCCACCAGGGGGCACCAGGAGGAGCATTCTCGAGTTCCAGGTATTGCTGACTAGTTAAGCCTTCCCAGGCTGGAGGACTGGCCAGTTATCCCAGGCCAGTTAGTGTCCTGTAATTGGGTCGAGACTAGAAGATAGATGTGAACGTCTACTTCAGGGAAAAAGGCAAGGTTCTTGCTCCATGATTTTTGTTTCACACACACACACAAAAAAACTCATTGGGAGACATGTTGAGTGAGATAGGTCAGGAGAAGAGAGAAATACATGGTTGAAGACAGCTGTTCAGTCTGAAGCAGGCAAAATGTGGTGGGGAAATAAGCTGAGGGCTGAGAAGCATACGCTGCTCGAAGATTGTCTGGCACCAACTTAATATCCACAGTGACTTTTCAAAATAAATATGAGTTATTAAAGGACAAGAAAGAACAAGTAGTAAATGATTCAAATGAATATCATAGGAGATTTAATTGCTTCACATCGCTATAAAGAATGATTTGTTTGGTATTTATTTCAGATATTCTCATGTTTGATAGTTTTAATAAACCCCAAGAGATAATTCACAATTTGTAGAACAGAGGAAGGAAGGAGTATATGAAACATTAGTTTTATGCTACTAATATTATGGTGCTTTATATTTCCATAAATTCACCCAACAACTCAGGAATATGATTGATAATAGGGATGGCAACAAAAATCATAACAATCCATTGTATTCCTGGCTGTATGTTTAGGAGAATGTTAAAATTAGTGGTTAAGATGAGGACCAAGGACCCAGACTGCTACTCTTCCAATCCCAGTGTCAGGACTTCTATAGTATTACCTTGGAAAAAGTTCTCATCATTTGGCAAATTTCAATTTCCTTTTCTGTAGACTGGAAATCATGTTTGACCCAACATGCAAGGTAGTATTGAGGACTGATTCATGTGACCCACATAGCATAGAAGAAGTACCTAGTAAGGAAGCTGCTGCTCTTATTTATCTGCACAACCCCTTCATGGAGCAGACGCTGTTTTAGACCTATGTGGGGAGACTGAGCATTAACCAACAGAGGTACCTTGCTCAGCCTCACAGTTTATATGAATCCAAGAGTGTCTGCCCCACATTTCATATTGCTTTTCTTCCCATGCACCCTGCGTTCATAGGGACGATGACTGTAGTCTCCTGCCCTCGAGTGCTGGATTATCAATGCTACCCTCTGGCAATTTTTTTTTTTTTTTTTTTGCGGTACCGGGGGATTGAACACAGGGGCGTTCTACCTCCGCGCTACACCCCCAGCCCTGTTTTTTTTATACTTTATTTTGAAACAGGGTCTCACGAAGTTGCGGAGGGCCTCACTAAGTAGAGAGAGAGAGAGAGAGAGAACTGAGGCTGGCCGCGAACCCGGATCCTCCGGTCTCTGCCTCCCAAAGTACTGGGATTACAAGCGTGCGCCACCACGCCCGGCTCCCTCTGGCAATTTTTGAGAAGAACAATTTAGATCTTTCAGAAGTTGGTACAAGTTACTAGGAAAAGCAGTGCCAGGTTAAAAGGTTCTTTGGCATTATCCAGCCTGGAGTCTGATATCTAGGCAGAGGTAGCCTGTGTACCTGGTACTTAAAATCCAAAATCTTTCCTTAGCCCTGAGATGAAGGTCATTGTTTTGGGTTTTATTTGTTTTTTAAATTTGTATCAACATATTATTATTATTATTATTATTATTATTATTTACTAAGGATTAAACCCAGAGGCATTCTACCTTGGAGCTACATCCACAGCCCTATTTTTTTAAAATTAATTTGAAACAGAGTCTTGCTAGGTTGCGGAGGCTGGACTTGAATCTGTGATCCTCCTGTCTCAGTCTCCCGAACACTGAGATTACAGGTGTGCGCCACTTTGTCTGCCTTCGAGGTAGCAATTTATTAATGATCAATTTTGCCAACTTATGTGGGATGGTTTTACTTGGGGTAATATAGTAGAATGACTATTCTGAGGTGGTGCATCAAGATACAGGAATAAAATTTCAAAAGTGGATTGATATGGATTCACAGGCAAATGATAACTATTCTCTCTCTCTCTCTCTCTCTCTCTCTCTGTGTGCATGTTCTAAAGCATGAAGAATGAGAGTAAACATAGTAGTACATGGTTGTTAACGGGATTTAATAGAGTAGATGCTTGCTTTGAACTGCCCAAGTTTGACTCCTTGCTCTGCAGCTACTGACTGCCTGGGCTGTTTGTTAACCTCTGTGTGTCTTAGTATTTCATCTGTAAGACGGAGATAGGAAATGTGTCTACCTCAAAATGTTGCA
Source organism: Glis glis (assembly GCA_004027185.1). NCBI lineage: Eukaryota > Metazoa > Chordata > Mammalia > Rodentia > Gliridae > Glis > Glis glis. The sequence goes on along the minus strand of PVJS01011568.1, from coordinate 21,257 downwards.
ACAGGCTTACATTAATCCATGCTTAGAGTAATGATGACACTCATTTAGCACCCGATCAATGGTGGCAGTTGTTACTGTCCTCCTGTATGTCATGTGGACCTCTGACTCCCAAACCCAAACTCGTATTACTAACACATTAGAGATAAAGTAGAATTCTTCAGGATCCCATGGGAAATTCTTCAGGATTCCCATTGCTTCTGTAGGAAAGTATGCCCTGGATTTGTGTGTGTGTGTGTGTGTGTGTGTGTGTGTGTGTGTGTGCGCGCGCGCACGCGTGCACGTGTGGTACTGTGGATTGAACCCAGGGGCATTCTACCTCTGAGCTAAACCCCCAGCCCTTTTTATCTTTTATTTTTAAACAGGGTCTCATTAAGTTGCAGAGGGCCTTACTAAGTTGCTGAGACTGGCCATGAACCTGGGATCCTCCTGTCTCAGCCTCCCAAGCACTAGGATTACAGGTGTGAGCCAACACACCCAGCTGTGCCCTGGATTTGAATTTCTAATGATGGATATGTGATGGGACTTTTGGAAGATGATCCATTTGTAAATCAGAAACATCCTGTTTGCTTGGTAGGTTGTGTTTTCCTGTTATAACGTGCCACCATCTGCCGTGATTACATTTGCATGGCTTGAGCAGGGTTTACCTTAGCTTGACTCTCAGGATAAGGTCTTGACTGATAGCCTGGTTTTCAGAACTCATGGGGCAAATAACAACAGTAAGTTGTGTCACTAACATGTGTTTTGGGCATACAATATGCTGTATAATCTATTGACATTTCATGTGCATTTGAATTGAATTGAATAATAATTCTGTGACATCATTATTATCCTTTTATAATCCACCAATCTATTCCTTCAGCTGCTCTCTGAGGTTTCAGAAGTTAGAGCATGTTATGAACTTTCCCCACACCCTACCTGCTTGTTGCAATTGGGATGCGATGAAGTGTCTACATTGTGGCCTCCTCCGCTTGTGCATCTGGCCACTGTCTTGATTACCTGATTTCATACCACTTTCATTCCCCTGCTTGTATTTTTCAGAAGTGTTGCTTGTCTTTCTCCTTTGGCCAGCTATTACTTTTTTTTCCTGTGTTAGGGCCTTCGTACCAGCTGTTTACTTTTCTGGGGAATCACTGTCCCCAGATCTTTGCACAGCCGATTCCATCTCATCATTCTGCCTCAGCTCTGAGTGGCCTTCCGTGACCAGTTTAATAGTTGCCTCACCTCCTCTGTCCCATTATTATCTTTTCTTTTATTGAGAACATTTGTCACTAACTTAGATGTGTTAACTTCTGTGTATCCTTATTGCCTGCCTCCTTTTGATCACATTGTAAATTCCAGGACAACAGGGTCCTTTGTCCCTCTGGTTCACTGTACCTAGAAAAGAACTTGGCATATATTAAGTATTCAAATATTTGTTGAATGAATAAATGGATACAGTTTAGAAATCTTGTGACAGGTGCCCATCATCTTAGAGCTAGTGAATGGCAGGACTCTGTAATATTTGAATCTAAAGCTTTCTGTGCTCTGAGGTTGTAGGACATACAAAGTACATGAGCAACAACTGAAGCAAAACTGTAAAACAAAAGTGATGATGTAATAGCTTTTTGACATTTGTTTTATTTTGTCAACCTTTCTGCACGGAAGAAATGCCATGTTTTACTTCCTATTGCACCTTTACTTCCCACGCGAATGAAATTCTGTCAACAGTGACGTTCTGGGTCAGTCCTTTCAGTCTTTGTTGAAAGTTAAAATTCTTGCTTGTGCTATTCTGCACAGCTGCTGACTAATGGGAGAATTCCCCTAATAAAAGAACAACTCTGGCATTTGGTCTCCAGGGCTATGTGAGGACGAAAAAAAAAAATTCCCTACAGTTATACCAGAAATAGCAAAGTTTAAAATGCTCTTGCTAATTGCAGTAGGGTTTTTTTTAAATATAAGTACAACATTTCAGTCATTAAAGATCATTTAAGGAAAGGTGAAATGATATTAGGGCCCCAGGGGCAGGTGAAAATATAGACTCCAAGGACACAAGCTGTTATTGTAATAATCATCACAAAATATTCTTGTAAAAATATTACAAAGTGTATTTCAAAAATAATAGTTTTTTTCTACAATTCCTCTTCCTCTTCCTTCTACTTTTGTGTGCCAGTTTTATTCATAGATTTTTTTTTTGTTACTGGGGATAGAACCCAGGGTTAAGCTACACCCCAACTTTTCTCATTTTTTATTTGAAACAGGGTCTTGCTAGATTGCTGAGAGCCTCGCTAAGTTGCCAAGGCTGGCTTCCGACCTGCAATCCTCCTGCCTCAGCCTCCCAAGTACTGGGATTGCAGGCATGTGCCAATACACCTGGCTTGATAGATCACTTTGTAAGCAAAGGGAACATAGGTGTCAAACAGCTTTCAAGTTGTATATTCTTGCAGTTTTACCCAAGAGAAAGAAGGGAAGGAGGAAAGCAGGAAGGTGGGAGAGAATGATAGGGTGTCTCACTGGCCAACCTTTGGCTCATCCAGCATTTTTGCAGAGGAGGGGCAGGTAGAGGAGAGCAATGTCCATAGTTGTATGTGAATGTGTATTTATTATGTATAATTCATATATAAATATAAAGCAAACAATTTCCCCTGATTAAAACCAGAAGACAGTTGTTCATACTTGACAGCAGTACTATGTGCCAAGCACAATCCCAAAAGTAGTGTTGGTGAAAAAAATTAAATGAGTATCGCTGGCCTCAAAACTTCTATAATGAGATTTTGGATGCATAAAACAAAAAACAATTATAAAGCTTATACTATTTCCTCTAAGAGCATAAATTTATATACGTTCTTTAAAGTATGTTTTGGGGAGAAAATTCATGGAAGAATTATACAAAAGTCACCCAATATTCTACTCTGATGCTATTAGTGATACATGCTCAAATATGCCACTTTAGTTGCTTTATAGTTATAATTTAGATTTTTCATAGCCATGATTATACACACACACACACACACACACACACACACACATATTTGTTTAGTGGTTTTGTTTTACATTTTGAGCACAAGTCTTTGATTCAAATTCAAACTATCAATAGACTGGCCAGGAAAAGAGGAATAACTGGAAAATTCTATGCTGTCTTCATTTGAATTGTAGTTTTAGGAAATAGAATATTCTAAACAAAGAGAAAAAGGATATTCATGAAATTTGTTTTCCAATCTTTTAAATAGTCAAAAATAGTGTCAAAAATTTTAAAGTCATTTTACCTTTTGTGTGTGTGTGTGTGTGTGTGTGTGTGTGTGTGTGTGAAACTTTGGGAAAACTAAAAATACAATGAGCAAATACATATTGATTGGATTCATCCAGAGGCTATTAGGTATCATGATTAATGCAAAGAAATCTGACACAGTCCCTGGCCTCACGGAGTCCATAATCTGTTGTTTGGTTGGAAATAATGGAACTGGTAAAAAAAAAAAACAATATTTATAATAAGAAAGAGTTATATGTTGAAGGTAATGATGAGAAGGATTAATAGATGGTATCTATTGTTACATAAATGAAAACATTTGTGTCTGAAATAGTCATAAGACATACTATCCCAATTGGTGAGTTAAATTGATGTTAACTGATGAAGAGAGAGGAGCGGCTGCATGGGGGAGAATGAAAGCCCAGAGACCAGGCAAGGACAAAGCGCTACTACAAACCAGTGGACTGTGAAATGCTCCTCTCCAGCAATTCTAGCACTGATCATACTGAGTGGTACCATCGAGCACTGAATAGTATCTTTATTATTTGTTAAAGCTTATTAAAATGCCAAAACCTGAGGGTAGACACATTTCTAAGAAATTTAGTATCTGTTTTCTCTCACAAACTCAGTCAGTAAATATAATTGTGTGTAGTGCTATGCCAAGAATGTTCTCCTTGTTGGTCATGGGCAAGCTATTCATTCATGTTCACAAATGTCCCTACTTTGAGATGTTGTAAATGGTTGTGGAATTGGATTCCAAATTGCTTTTAACATGTAGTGTTCCACAGGAGTCTTCTTATACTCACAACTTTAAATATTACTTATCCTTTGATATTTAATACTATATTTACTGTTTCTTAATAACTGTGACTTATAAGAAAAATGTGACACTGTGCATATCTGGGAAATGCCATCTATTTTCTTTTGATTTTTGAAAGTGATTTTCATAATGTGTGACCCCATCTAGTGTAAAGTCTCGGGCATATATGTAGACAAGAGTTTTAGTGCCTGAAGTTGTTATTAAGTAGACATTTTCTAATGCATCTGTGGGGATAACTATACTATTTTAATATCATCTTCATGTGTTAGAATTCCTGAGCTTCCTTTGCTATTCATATACAACAAAATTTCTATTTATTGAGTGAAACAATTTTCATAAGAATAGGGACTTTGGAATCCAACTGCTCAGGTTTAAAACACACCTCTGCCAATTTTAAGTTGTGTGACAGGGAGCCAGTTACCTTTCTGTACCTGTGTCTTCAATCACAAAAGAGAGAAGCTAGCTCAAAGGTGTGTTTTAAGAATGAGCTAATAGTAACCAGCTGAAGTGGTGCACGTCTGTAATCCCAGTACTTGGGAGGTTGAGACAAGAGAATCGCAGATTCAAGGACAGTCTCATCAAGTAGTGAGACTCTCATCAACCTAACAAAACTCTTTTTCAAAATAAAAATAAAATAGGGCTAGGGGTCTAGCTTGTAGGTAGAATGACTCTTGGTTCAACCTCCAGTATGGAAAAAAAAAAAAACAACCAAAATGAGCTAATAGTTATACAGCTACATAAAGAGCACATAGTAAATGTTTTGTGTGTTTGTTTTAAAAAAATGTTCAAAGATACTAAGACTACCAATCCATTTCCACCACATTCAAATGTTCTATAATTTCTTGCTAAATTACAGGGAAATTGTAAAAATAAAAAGAGTACAAAGAACAGCAGTATACCTTTTACCCAAGTTCACATATTTTAACATACTTATTTTTTATGAACCACTTGAAGATAAGTAGTTCTATTATGATTCTAGCTTTAAGTAACCAGTGGGTACTATCAATGAGTAGGCATATTCTGTTCCATAACTACAGGTCAGTTGTCAATCTCAGTAATTTAGCTTTGATGCAATGCTTTAGTCTACCATTTTTAATGTAATTGTGCCATTGACAAAACAATCTCTCCCCCTCTCTCTATGTATATGTTCCCTAAAGTCGATCTATATTTCCACTGCAGGATCCATCTTAGTCAGATGTTCTATTGATGAGTTATATCTCTTTAGCCTTCTTTACTTGAAACATTTCCACAGCCTGTTTTTGTCTTTGATAACTGACTTTTTTTATGGTGCGTTAAGCCGGGCGTGGTTGCACCTGCTTGTAATCCCAGTACTTTGGGAGGCTGCGACGGACCAGCTCAGCCGGAAAACCGAGACCGATGAGACAGGGGTCTCGGGATGGTGGGCAAGGAGTCAGTGATGAGTGACAAACAGACACAGACAACTCAAGGAAGTTGCATCTGAGTGTATTTTTGCAAAGGTTTAGGCAAGGATTTGATACACAATGATTAAGGAAATAAAATACATCATCAGCTGATCATTGTTTATGTCTGTGGTTCATACAATCTTAATGATTTGTTAATGGTTTTTAAGAAATAACAGTGCAAAGTTATGAGAGCATATAATCGTCAGAGCATACGTCTCGTTTGGCATAATGCCGTGGGCGGCTGCTAGACACGGTTTTGGCACCTAGACTATCTATTGAGGTTATGGTTACAGGGCAAGAGTTTAAAGTTTAACCTAGTGCCTTTTATAGCTCTCTTACTATAAACTTTTATAATTCCCTTTGTTTCAGATTTCTAAATCTTTTTCAAACCATCCCCAAAACTATTTTTATGAAGTTTCCACAAAGAGTTCTTCCTGTTGTAACCCATCCACAACCGTCCTCGAGCACCCTCTGCCCTTCTGGGCTTATTCCAAGAATAGCTTGTAAGAGCGCGGGAGCGTTCGGGGCCAAGGTCACATTCGTCCTGACTTTGTTTTCCTGGGAAAATTTGCCTGTTTTCTTATAGGGCACAGTTGATAATTTGGAAAAGAACACTGCGCTCACTGAGCCATACCTATTAAAGATTAAGAGAATCATTGATAAGAAGATTACAGCAAAGAGAGAATAGCCAAGAACACAGAGGATCTTGCCAAGCCACCTTTTTCTATGGGCATACTTCCTTGAAGCTTTTGCCACGTCATGCGTGTAGGTTCACACAGACTCCGTAGGAGGCGAGGCTGTGGCAGGAGGTGGAGACCAGAGGATCCGGGTTCGCGGCCAGCCTCAGCTCTCTCTCTCTCTCTCTCCCTGTTTCTCTCTCTCTCTCTACTTAGGGAGGCCCTCCACAACTTCGTGAGACCCAGTTTCAAAATAAAGTATAAAAAATAGGGCCGGGGGTGTAGCGCGGAGGTAGAACGCCCCTGGTTTCAAATAGAATGCCCCTGGGTTCAATCCCTGGTACCGCAAAAAAAAAAAAAAAAAAAAAAAGTGTGTGCCACCACGCTTGGCTGATAACTGACATTTTTTTAAGAATACAGTTATACCACTCCCCCACTTATTTCTGAAAAAATAATGGACCTCTTCTTCTTTATTTTATATTTTTCTACCATGGAACTACCATGCAAATGTGTAGTTCCTCCTAGATTTAGCATCTATTAATATTTCATGCCTGATCTAGTTTTTACTAGACTGCTTAGGAAATGATTTATTTACTCCCTGCAGCATCCCCTTTTCCAGATACCTTCAGCATTCTACTGAAAGCCAAGTTCTTCCTTTGCCTACCTACCTGCTTTACTTCTCCCCTTCTTCCCTCTTTCTTTCCTGCCTTTACTTCATTTATTTTGTTATGAACTCTGTTTTTATGCATTTGAAATAAAAAGTATACACACATACACACACACACACACACACACACACACACACACTAAATTAGGCTATAGAATTCCTTGTTAGAAGTTATCTATTTAAGCCAGGCATGGTGGTACATGCCTGTAATCCCAGTACGTGGGAGGCTGAGACAGGAAATTTGAGGCCAGCCTGGGCAATTAACAAGACCCTGTCTCAAAATTAAAAAAAATAAAAAGGGCTGGGGTGTAGCTCAGTGGTAGAATGCCATTGGGTTTAATCCCCTGTATCACACACACAACAAAGTTATCTATGTAAGTACACCAAACAAACTGATTAAAAATGTTGTTATTGGATTTATAAGGTATTTTTCTAATTACACTTAATCTTAGAGCATCAAGATTAGTTGTGTACTGAAGTTTATATTTTATTATGACTTTACAGGAAATATCAAGAGAAAATGTTATATACATGTACAAACATGTCTGAACAATGACTTATAATTATAATATTTCATTAACCATAGCTAATATAGAGGAAATAATTTGTCCTCTTCTTAAACTGGGCCTTTATTCATCTGACAGGAGAGTCAGTGTGCATTTCATATTCCCTGGGCTTCACATGAAGGTTTACTGGATGGCAGACTATTGCTCCTGGAACTGTTTGCATTTATCATCTTAAATGATACAAAAGTATTTTCCTCTAACTTAATTCTAGTCCTCCATGCAAGAACAGAGTGATGTAGCTAATAAAGAAGATAATTAAGAGACGACATTGGGGGAGGACTGGCACCGCAGTGGAACTTCTGAACATCCAAGGAAGCCGCCCTTTTAAATGTGAACTTTAATTAAATAAATTTATATTAGTTATTCGAGGCAAGACTTTTTAATGGAAATGTGCATCATGGACTTAATCATTAAGTGAGAGTGGGAGAGCATGTTCTTTTTTTCATAGCCACTTTTCTGAATTATTCCACATGGGAAATAAGCAATTTACAAAGAACTAGTATACACATAATATATTGCTTTCCATATGACAGGAAGCTGGCCATTTTCAATTCTGGTTAAATGACAGCCTGCATCGCGCAAACTGTAAGAAGAGAATGTCAGAATCAAATGTGTTGTTGTATTTTATTTTATATATTTCCTACATTGCCTAATATTTATGAGGTAAAGAAAGAAAAAAATAAACAAGTCATTATTTTCCCAATATTTTAATATTTTTGAAAAATTAAAGTTATTTTTTACTATGTAATTATCTAGATAAGATTGTAGTAGGTAAATATGTGTGATTTATGGCAAATGCACGATAATGTTCAGAACATTTCCTTAGAAACTGACATTAGAAAATAACTTTCAGGTTAAGGTATTCTTTATTTATTTTGTAAGATATACCTTACACTATATAAAATCTTCTGTGAGGAGCCTATAAGAAAAGGCATTCCTTTAAGATATATGGATTTTCTGTATTTTTTATCATTGTGATTATAAATAACTGTGAAATGATGTGAGTGTGTATATATATGCGCATATATATAAAGATATTGATATAACTATAGCATTTAAACAATAGTGAAATACCTTTACTATAACATTTTATACATTTAGCTTATAAATTACTTCAGGGAATTTATATAGAAATGGCTGAATGGACATGTTTAGAGCATCTTCTAAAACAGATTCTTTAGCACTGAATTGTAAAAGATTGATGAGACTCATTATTTTTCTACAAACATTTTGCTAACTGTCCATGGTTAAAATGCAAAGAATTATTTATTCAAAACTATTACATTTAAGAATGATAGCACTGAATGTATTTTGCCTATCTTCTCTTTTTATCCCAGGTCCCTACATTTAAACGCCTGCATTCTTTTTTGAACAGTCTTTCCCATTCTGTCTTCATGGACTTCAGTTCTCCTGCAGTTGTTTTTCCGTTTGCAGCGGCGGTGGCACAGCCTGTTTACTTTGTAATTATTTTGTAATATGCCTTTTTCCCTTTGGGGCTTTCCTCTAAGTAAAACCAGGCAATTCAATTGAGCCCTGCACCAGTCTTGTGAAGTTGAAGATATAATGCCATCAATAATAATGAAACTGGATCAAATAATTCTGAGCACAAGTTTAAACATGCATGCACATACACACGCATACACATACACACAGACAAAACCACCTTTCTTGGTATTGGTAATTTTATCTAATTCTTTTAAATTACCCATGTCCTTGTGTTAGTAACCACCTGTTTTTTGTGAATCATAGATGGGGAAGGGAAGATAGCATAGGAATAACCATAATTTATACTGATTTTATTAATTTATCTTGTGACTACAGACTAGATAAAACGTGGAGCTGAAAGCTCTAATGCAGGTCAATAACTGAGAATTACTATTTTATGAGTAACTTATTTCATGGTTTGCAGTTCTATCTAAAAATAATTTAGAAATTGGGATTTGAAAGGGTGTGTTTCAGAATAGTATTCTATTTAAGAAAATGTAAAGGAAGACCTCCCTAGAAGAGCCCTTCTGCATCAGTGCTGAACCTTTATTGGATGTGAACAATGCTGATATTCTTTGTATACTTCTGCAAATAGGAAATTAATATTTACTTACAGTCTCTTTAGTGACAGAGGAATGATCATATCTGTACCTTGGTATTCCAATTACCTACAATTAGTATTAACTGAAAATTTTTAAGCACTGATTTTGTACTAGCTGCTGTGCAATATACTTATATCTCTTATCTTTTTATCATAGTCACAAGTCCTCCATGAACTTATCATATGCGCTCTTACAAATGAGGTACAGAACCTAACGCAGCACAGTTAGTTAATGGAATGGCCAGGTCTGGATCCAAGTTTGTCAGATGCCCACAGCCTACTTTCTAAATAACTTTGACATTGCATAATGTATTTGTAAATTATTTAGTGTAGTTGGTCTCTCTATTTAAGTTGCACCTTCATTACTTTAGTATAGTTATGCGAAATCTCTTATGAAAAATTTCTTTTTGTGTTAAAATGCTTCTGATAGAATTCTATATTCTTTTTGGTGTGATTTGTACTATAATACCTATGGAAAAGAATTTAAACTCTGTAATAGAGTTTGGTCCAAGTGGGTAGATTTAAAAATGCACCAGAAGCTAGGCGCAATGGCTCATGCCTATAATCCCAGTACTTGGGAGGCTGAGACAGATGAATTTCAAGTTCAAGGCTAGCTTCAGCAACTTAGCAAGACCCTGCTTCCAAATAAAGAAAAAAAGGTGGGTGATGTAGCTTGGAGATAGAATGCCTCTGGATTCAATACTCAGTACCAAAAAACAAAAACAAAACACCAGAAATGTTAACTGTAATACTACTGCTAACAAAGGAGTCAGAGAAAAGAGAGATGCCGTTTCTCTAAGTTTTTAAAGGAAATCTTGCTCCCTTCTCTCCCAGGCAACAGTTTGTGTTAATATTTGAGAGGTGATCAAATAGCCTTCATCTCGATAATGAATCATTGAGAAAAATTATTTCAATCACATATTTTGGTCTAAAACTCAGTGGTCTACATATTAATTCACCATCAAGTAAATCTTCAATGTGGTCACTTTTCATGACATGCTTGCTAACTTTCTTTTATTTAAAAGATTTAAAAGAAGAAAATTAATGCTCCCAGTACTTGGGAGGCTGAGACAGGAGGATCAGGTTCAAGACCAGTCTCAGCAACTTAGACCATGTTTCAGAATTTTTTTTAAAGATCTAGGGATGTAGCTCAGAGGTAGAATGCCGCTGAGTTCAATCCCTGGTACTAAAAAAGAAAAGAAAGAAATTTGATGCTTTATATTTAAATAGTATGCAGTATTTGATTGAAATTGAAATGAATGGGAGGGGGTCATGACAAAGTAATATTTTTATTTACCAAATTAGGAAAATAGTTTAAAAATCAGAAGTCACTAAGATATGTATAGATGTATTTCCCTGAAAGCTTCATTAAAGATACATGAGAGTTCATTTTTCTTTTCCTACTTTGTCAGCATTTGGAAAAGGCTCTATTTCTTTCTTCTGAAAGCTGACTTTGATTAAATGTCCTATGTACTATGCACTGTAAAGTTTCTTATTTCTTTTATTTTGTAAAAGAGGATATTTAAAGTTGGCATGCTGTAGATCACAAAGAACAAGAACAGAATTTGTTATACACTTTTCCAGTCTGGCTGATAAGGAACTATGGAAAGCCATTCTTGAAAAATGTTAACAATAGAAAAGAAAGGAGAAGTGAAGGGATTTCTGAGAGAGGTAGCTCAGGTTTATTGTAGCTGAGAAAATATTTTTTCTGAAGTACAAAAATCACCTAACTCCAGCCAGCATATATGACTAGCTGAATGATTCAAAAACACCAAACCCATACCATGGAGCTCTTCACCTTGGCTACGTTTCTTTATTCTGATTGTCTGACTGTTAAACCTTCCATTGTCCTCTTTGGTAGATAGCTCAGTGTGCTAAGAACTCCTTATTTTAATACATATTCCTTCACTTCATGCAATTTTTCTATGGATCAAACAAGGTTAGTCTTATCCTATGGGGATATTTTAATATATTTTATATGTATCAAATAATTACATTAATATTTTTAAACTGTCAACTAGAATATACTATTTTTTGGCAGATGTGTCCATGTATATGTAAATGTGTATGGGAATAATATGACCGTCAGATTCTAGGGACTCTCCCCATCAAATAGGCATTGGCAAATAATTTCTCTCTGTTTTGTATTTAAAATATAGATGGAGTCTTTTAAATATCAAACTAAACATTATTTGGGCTGATCCTTGTCAAAACTTATTTCATCAGTTTCTTTAGTCCAGAACTTTGCTTTCAGCTGCAAGTGCTTGAAGTAAAAACAGGAAGAAAATCAAATTTAATTATTTAATGTTGAGTTTTCCACTTGTTCCTTATTACAGAAACCCTGATTTCTTGTAGTCCTTTACATTTGTTTATTATTTATTTTTATTGGTGCATTGTAACTATACATCAGAGTAAGACTCAAAATGATACATTCATTCATGCACTTATCACTTGGTCTTTACATTTTTTCTATCCTGTTAGAATGTGTTTTTTTTCTTTTCAAATGAGTATTATGCCTTATTTTCTACTGAATACTGTGCTTTTTCATCACATTTCAAAGTAAAAGCAAAATACAAAAACAGCCTTGAGGATGGACATCTCAATACTCCTCATGTCTGTAACTGGTTCACAAGCCTGACTAGCAGTGTAATCATTTTTGTTTTAGATTTCTATGATAAGGCCACTGAATCTTAGTGTATTCACTGTATCAGAGTAATATTTGCATTATAAATTTGGGATTGACCCATGATGCACATATATCTGCATCATGTGAGTCCTTCTCTGTGTTATAGAAACACAGAGACATTCAGTGTTTCCTGTCTATAATATACTAGCATTTCCCCAACTGTCCCATTAATGTGCATATATTGTCTTGCTAGAGCAACTTGCACTATGCCCTAACAGATCACATCCAGTCTCATATTTAGGACACTATGTCACTTGCCTTTAACTTCAGACTCGGGCTAAATTGATGCAAAGCTCACCGGATGGGAGGGTGTTTCTGGAAAAATGATCCGAGTACAAGCACTACTTCTTTGTACCTTTTGTCATTCTGTGATTGTTCTAGTTGTGGCACCTGACAAAGTATATAAAAGTAAAAAAGCATGTCCTGCAGGTGTAACAAGTAGACCACTTTGGATTGGATTTTAAATTGTGTCAATGCCATAAGGGCAGATGTCTTTAAAGAAACAAGAAAAGCCTCGGTTCTGAAAGAGATTACATTGTTCAGTTCTATACTTGTGAGGATATCATTTATAAAAGAAATGTATTTTCCTTTTTTCTTCAGTGCTACTGGCATCCACTATGTTTTGGAATAAAATTCAGTAAACCTGTGGAAGAAAACACTTTTAAACTAAGACCTCTCTTGCTTTATTATCAAAAGTTCTTCTGTTTGAACTCAGTTCATTTGTTTATTTTAATATACTTTTATTGGCGCATTGTAATAACACATCAACACATCATAATGAAGTTCAGAGTGATAAGCGCATTTGCACACTACACGTGGTGTGCTCTCCTTAGATCCCATGATACTTGATATTGTACATGATATTGAGATTGGCATTGATAGTTTTTTATCTGTACAATTGAAATGTTTCCTTCCTCATGTCTCCCTTAAATACCATTCCTCTAAAGAATTGGTTCTCAACTAGGGTGTTAGTCACCCAGGAGACAGTTGGCCATGTCTGGAGACTGTTTGGTTTGTCACAGCAGGGGAAGCGCTACTAACATCTGGTGGGTAGGTGCTAGGGAGCCTGCAGAATATTCTACAATGCAGAGGATAACCACCACGACCCAAAGTCCCTGTCCCAGAATGTCAGTAGTTGAGAAATATTGCTCAAAAATGTATCTCTAATTTTATTTCCAATAAATGGAGGTTTTAGTTTCAATAAATGGAAGAAAAGGAATCATCAGGTAAAATGGATAGCCTGTTTTTATGATTTTGATAGCTGGGTCTGTTTTATGCAGATATGGTTAACATGTTCTGAGAGCTAAAGCTCGTGCATCTGGTGGAGAATAGACGTCTATTTTAATGGGGTTCTTAAGTCTGTGAGCATTGTTTCCTTGTCTCCATCCATGATGGCCTTTCTCTTGAATCACTAGATTCTACCTAAATTTTAGTAATATATTGTTAAATATGTATTTTCTTGCTTGAGTCAAATCGAAAGATTATAAAGTCATTTAGTAAAGGCTACAAAGTAAAAGTTTAAAATTCTTATGTCGAACTCCGTCAATTAGGCCAGTCTGAGCCCCCTCATGTAGATATGTTATAAGCTGATATTTGAGAGATTTATCCTGAACCTCTTCTAACAAAATAACAGGGCCCCTGGAGTGTAGAAGACCAATACAGGGAAGCATTATTTTCAGAGCTAGACTATATATTATGTTTAATACCTACCTGCTTGCTCTTTTGCTGTATTTGGCCCACAAATCTGGAATCCTGGATAATCATGAAAATGATTGCTAATATTTTTTGAGCAATAATCATGTGCCGGGCTCCATGCCAACTGTTTTATCATGACCATTTTCAAATAAAAAGTTAGACCTACATTATTTCAGTAATCTATTTGAAGTTACATTCTTCATTAATGGTGGACCTGAGAGTCAAAACATCTAGTTCTAGAACTGAACTCTCCAACACACAAGAATGGTCTAATGCATCTTAAGTAGTTTTATTCAGGATAGCTACAAGGAAAAAAAAAAACTATGTGGTTTAGTGCAGGTGTAAATGTATTTTTTAACCTTATTCATTTTAATTAAGACAACTTTTTCCCCTTCGATCCTCCCTCCCTACTTTCCTTCAGGTTGAACTCAGAGGCAATCTGCTTCCCAGCTATACCCCAGCCCAGTTGCTTTGTTTTGGGTCTTTTGAAGGTGGTTGCAAACTTGTGATCCTCCTGTCTTAGCCTCCCAAGTATTGGGATTACAGGTGTGTGCCACCACTCCTGGCTTCCTTCTATTTTCAAGTGAACTATTTGGTGCTTCTGACACTTTCCTAAAGTTTATCCTGGGCTTCTTACTTCAAATGTATGATTTTGTTGCTTTTTTCATAGAAAAAAGGGAGAGAAAAAAGACAGCTTCTGGGGTTTCCCATTAATTCTTGCTGAGCACCTTTTCATGCATCCTTATATGACATTGACTCTCACCATCATCTTTATAGTTTTTCCTCATAAATTCCCCAGAAGATACCAAGAAGTTAATGAAACTTAAACTTTAGAATCTCGTTTACACACCCTTTTAGGAGGCACTAGGAGAGCCTGTAGCAATAAGTTTTCACAGTTTTATGATTTTGTCAATTTTGGAATAAGATACATTTTACTTTATTGATTCTACATTTTTAAATCTTAATCTTCAAACCTACAGAAAGGTAATAACTATGACATTGACAACAAAAACACCTATATGAGGGGAAAATTGCTAATCTAAATAATTTTGGAAATGAGTGCAGTCTGTACGATTAAAGACAAAAGCAATAGCATATAAGCATTGTATTCTATTAAAGTTGTGTTCCACAGAGATGTGAATAAATAGTTGCCAAACCACTAAAATGTGTGCTGGAATTGAGCAATGGTATAAATCCGTGATGAATGTTAAGAGTCACATCTCTCTTTGTGAAATGGGAGGTATGGACAGGCAAGAAGAGAAGGCTACAATAATCCCTGTGACAAGGGATTTGAGTCGAAGACATCAGGATGAATTTATGTTTAGCTATATGTGTGTCTGTGTGTGCATCTGTGAATATTCATACATACATCCAAAGAGGCATATAGAGATATTATATATCAAATATACACAATTATATACCCATATATTTCCTTGTTCTGTCAACTCAAATTGCCCAGAATCAGTGGCACCCCAGGAGGGATGGGGAACATACTCAGCACCCAGGTCTAAATTTTTCCAGCCTTCTCTATCCAAAGAATACACCCAGGGATTTGGAATATGTCAGATGAACACAGGAGCCCACTGAGAGAACACCAAATCACAAATCTGGAGCAATTTCAGTAAAAACAAAATCAATCGGTCAATCAATACTGGATTATAAACCAAAACATAAAATAAATATCCACAAGTCCTCAGAAATATAAGTAAATGGAGAAGAATATACAGATACTCTGTGAAAATAAATTCCAAATTTATGGTGATACTTCATCCTTAAGGAAGAAGGAGGTAAAACATGATTCCCCATTTTCAAATGTGGACTTTGCATAGGGACTTCCTTCTAAAAAATACAGTGTGTAAAGGGTGGAAAAGAGTTCTATAAAATAGTGGGACTGTACTACTGAAAACTGATTTGGTCATTCATTGTGGCAAATATACCCTATGTTAATAATAGAAATGTTAAGAAATGTAAGAAATGTTAAGAAATGTAAGAAATGTAAGAAATGTAAGAAATGTTAAGAAATGTTAAGAAATGTAAGATGTTAATAATAGAAATTAGTGTGTGATATATGGGGATTATCTTTGCAACTTTTCTGTACTAAATCTATTCTGAAATAAAAAGGTTATTTGAAAAGTTTTTAAAAAGCATACACCTGCCATCTGAATTGGCATTTGTCACTCTTTTCATTGGTACAAGCATATTTGTGCTTTAAATGTGTTTTTGTGGACCACGTGAAAGTAACTTACAGACATCAAGACATTTCACCCTTACCATAAATACTTCAATATGCACTCCTGAGGAATGGGATAATCTCTTATATAAGAATACCTCTATCATAATCAAGAATTTCAATATTCAGCCAATAATGTATAATCTGGCTGGGTGTGGTAATACATGCCTGTAATCCCAGTACTTGCAGGGTTAAGACAGAAAGATCACAGGTTTGAGGCCAGCATGCAGTACCTTAGTGAGACCCTGTTTTCTTTCTGTTTTAAAAAATATACTTTTATTGGTACATTGTAATTATACATCACAGTGAGGTTCAGTGTGATGCAAAAATACATGCACAGAGCACATGGTGTGATTGCCTCCAGATCCCGCCCCTGCCCTGCTCCCTGCACATGCTGTTGAGATTGATGATGACACTTTCACATGTGGACACAACATTATTTGAATTGTTTACTTCATCAAGTCTCCTTTCCCCTTCCCCACAGCCCTTCCCCTGTCCCCTTCCATTATTCTACTGGTCTCTCTTCATTTATCTGAAGTCCCTTTTGTTTTCTTTTTTCTCTGTAGCTTCTACATATGAGAGAAAACCTATAACCCTTGACTCTGTGATTGTGACTGACCTCATGTGGCATAATATTCACTAATTCCGTCCATTTGCCTACAAATGACATAATTTGTTCTTCATGGCTGAATAAAATTCATACAACATTTTCTTTATTCATCTGCTGATGGACACCTAGGTTGGTTCCATAATTTGACTATTGTGAAATGTGTTGCTATAAACATGGATTTGCAAGTATCACTATCCTTTCTGTCTTTAATTCTTTGGGAAGGATACCAAGGAGTGGTATAGATGGGTCATATGGTGGTTCCATTTCTAGCCTTTTGTTGAGCCTCCATACTGACCTACATAGTAGTTGTACTAATTTATAATCCCACCAACAGTGTTTAAGAGTTCCTATTCTCCACTTCCTCATCAGCATTTATCATTGTTTGTGTTCTCGATGATTGCCATTATAACTGGAATTAGGTGGAATCTCAGTGTAGTTTTGATTTACACATCCCTAATTGCTAATGATGTTGAACATTTTTCGTATATTTTTTGGCCATTTGTACTTCTTCTGAGAAGTGTCTATTCAGTTCAATTGCCCATTTTTTTTATTGGGTTATTGTTTCAGTGTTGTTTTTTTTTTTTGGTTCTTCATATATTCTAGATGTTAGTCCTCTATCAGAGGAGGAACTGGCAAAAAAATTCTATTCTGTAGTCTCTCTCTTCAGACTCTTGATTATTTCCTTTGCTGTGCAGAAACATTTTTAATTTGAAGCCATTCTATTTATTGATTCTGTTTTTTCTGAGCACTGGGAATTTATTGGGGAAGTCTGTGCCAATGTCTATGTGTTGGAGAGTCGGTCCTATGGTTTTTTTCCTAGTAATTGCAAAGTTTATGGTCTAATTTCTGGGTCTTTGATTCATCTGGAGTTGACTCTTGTGCAGGGTGAGTGGTAGGGGTCTAATTTCATTCTTCTACATTTGGATATCCAGTTTTCCCAGCACCATTTGTTGGGAAGGCTGTCTTCATAAGTTTTGGGCTTCTTTATAAAAAATCAACTAACTGGCTATAAGCATGATGATTTGTTTCTCTATCTTCTGTTCGTTTCCATTGGTTAGTGTGTCTGTTTTGTGCCAATGCCATGCTGTTTTTGTTACTAAACCTCTGTAGTATAATGTGAAATCATGTATTGTGATTCCTCCACCATGATTCTTATTGCTCAGAATTGCTTTGGCTCTTCTGGATCACTTGTTTTTCCGTATGAATTTTAGAACTTTTTTTGCCCTAAGAATGGCATTGGTGTTTATATATATTTATATAGGAATTGCATTTAATCTGTGGATTACTTTTGGTAGTATAGCCATTTTGTCATATTTATCCTGCCTATCCAAGAATGTGGGAGGTCTTTCCATCTTCTAAGGTCTTCTTCAATTTCTTTGTTTAGCGTTCTGTAACTTTCATTGTAGTGTTCTTTAACTGCTTTGATTAGATTTATTCCTGAATATAAGTATTTTTTAGGCTATTGTGAATGGAATTGTTTTCTGGATTTCTTTTTCTGAGGAGTCATAGTTGGTATATAGAAATGCTATTGATTTTTCTAAGTTGACTTTCTTTCCAGCTATATTGCTGAATTTATCAGCTCTAGAAGGTTTCTGCTTGAGTTTTTTGGATCTTCTAAATATAGGATCATGTCATCTACAAATAGAGATAATTTTAGTTCTTCTTTCCCTATTCCCTTTAATTTTATTTTCTTACCTGTCGCTCTGGCTAGAATTTCAAGTATTATATTGAATAGTACTGATGATAGTGGGCATTCTTGTCTTATTCCTGATTTTAGAGGAAATACTTTCAGTTTTTCCCAGTTCAGTATAATGTTGGCTTGGGGTTTATCATATTTTGCCTTAATTATGTTGAGGTATGTTCCTTCTATTCCAAATTTCTTCAGTATTTTTAACATGAATGGGTGTTTCATTAAAAAAAAAAAACAATAACAAACAGAATTAACTCCAAATTCACACAACACATTTGGTTGTTATCTCTTAGTCCCTTTTATTCTATAAAAGTTCCCTACCTTCTTTGTACTTCATAACATTGAATTTTTAGCCCTTTAGTCTGATTGTTTTATAGCATCTTTACATTGTTTTCCTATGGTTAGATTCATGTTAAATATTTTAGGAAAAAATACTGCATAAGGGCTGTACATGTCTCATGACATCATGTTGGGAGGTGCATGATTTCAATTTGTCCCATTATTGCTTACACTGAGTTTCTTTACTTGGTTAAGCTAGTGAAGGTTTATCAATTTAAAAAGTTAAAATTTTCCCACCATAATTTATAAGCAATCAGTGGGAATGTGGTTTGAGTGTGTATGCATACACTTTTCCTAAAAATCTTTTACCCAGTGGTCTTAGCATCTGTTAATGGTTGTCTGAATCGTCTATTATCAGATAGATTATTAAGAATTGAATATGCTAATTTGAAAACATTACCATTTTTCTATATTTATTTAGTAAATGATATTTTTCTCTAAATAAGATTTTTTACTATTCTCCCAACCTCATTTTAAGTCCTTTTTATTTTCTCAGAACATACATTCATTTAATAAATATAAATATATTTTATTAAACACAATATGCTTAGTTCATCACCTAAGAAAGGAATAAAGTGAACCAGGTGATTAAATAGTAAAAACTTGTCTAGACACAGTTGGGAAGTTTTTTATGAAGTTAAAAATATACTTACCATAGACATAGCAATCAATCACACTCTAATTGTAGCAATCCCAATCTGTCTGCTTCTGAGGCCTCTTGTAAAATGAGTAGCTAGCAGCACTGATATTCCTTGTAGATAAAGAAGTATACTTTTCTATGCACAGGTATTAATGATCTAATCTGCAAAATAATGCATACCAGACCATATGTGTACATAAAATTAATATATACCAAATGAAAATTACACCTAAGAAATATGAAAAATTCAAAAACTATGTTATTTCTGTGCTTGCTGAGAAATTATACTGACATATCTCTTGGTGTGAAGCAGAGCAATGGTGGAACAATGTTGGTTTCCACCTCTGGTGAATGTTTTTCCTGGAGTGGGAAAAAATGGCACATTTTTTCATTCCTTTGCATTGCTTTGGGCATATTATGTTGTGAAATACTGTTATGATCTTCTGAGGCTAATAATTTTATTCTTAGGCAAAATACCTGATTTCCAAAGATATCAGACAGTAATTTTCTCTTTCCCATCACATTTCTGCTCTTTGATACCATTATAAAAACAAAATATCTCACCTATAACTCTTAGATACCTCCAAACCCAGTTATTCATCTGGATTTTGACAAGATAGGACTTTCAGTAGATCATTTTTTAAATTAATTATTTTAATTAATTTTTAAGTATACTAACAGGTTTAAGGCCAAACAGTTCTTCATTGATTAATCTGAAAGCTTTCCCCCCACTAATACTATAAGCATAGGATATGAATCTTTCAAAAAAAAACCTTTATTTTTGAGGCATAAAGCATGCTATGTAATAAGCAATTAGTAGAGAACTCTGACACATTATGTTATGTGGTATATTTTTATGGTATGTCAAAGATAATTAGCAATTAGGAGTTCTTTGGAAATAAGTTAGTGGCTTGTGACTAAGACAATGAACAATTTTAATGATTACTTTCATTAAGCAAATTCCATAAACAGGAAGAAACTATGGAAAGATCTTGAAAATGAATTGGTATTCTTCCTGCGGTATAAAAATATTAATATATATAGATAATGTGATTAACCTGAGAGTATAATGCTCATTAATGGGAAATTAAAATTTTTGATCCCACAAACTATTTTCAGTGTATTTAACATGGTTTTCACATTTTATAAATGTCTAAATTGGGGGAAATGTGATATGTTGTTTATTTGGGGGAGGTACATGCTAATAAGGGAGGGAAATACTTGCTGAGCTCACCATTTGTTTTGTTAAATTTTCAGTGGGTTCAGAATTTTTGTTTTCATATTTTAAATGGATGTGCCAGAAAACGTATTATTCCCTCTGTTTCTCAGGGGAAGTTTTGATTTTTCACTGCCTTCCTGAGACAGTCATTGAAAATAGTCGATGAGAAAACACAAGATAAGGCCACGTGATATCAAATCCTGGAGAAAATGACTATAAATCTGGGCCAAAAGATAAAATTGAAAACAAACAAAATTTTCTATAATAATTATCCTCTGAAAATTTGAGAAGATTATCAACTTCCTGTTTTAGTGTCTGTGATAGTTAATCTAAGTTGTCAACTTGACCTGATCATGACACACCCAAGATTATGTGATTTTGGGTGTGTAACAGCAGATTAAAGAGAAAGCCCTGCCCTGAATGTAGGCAGCAGGATTCTGATAGGTGCGGACTTAGATAAAGAGGGAGAAGCCACGTAGAGTGTGTGCGACTCGTTCCGAGGAAAGCACCTGAGATCGTCAGCCGCCGGCTCCGCCTTTCTCCGAAGAGCTCGATCTTCTCTTCTCGGCTTCCTGCTCTTGGAACTGAAACTCCACCATCCTTTCTCCAAAGAAGCTTTCTGATCTTCACGTCTTGGACTGGGACTGAATTAGTGGTTGCTCCAATCCTAAGACTCCAGCTCTTA
>PVJS01011567.1:0-45520 GCA_004027185.1 Glis glis | reverse complement strand
CCAGTTGGTCTGACTTCCTTGGGGCCTCTGAGGTCTATACCAGCAAGGGTTGTCCTCCAGCCCCCTCATTCAGGTTGGCTGCCCTGGGAGATGAAGGGAAGCAGCCTGGGTGGGTTTTTTGTCCCTTTGTCCAGAGCCTTGGCCACTGGTGGCAGGAGCAGCTTGGCCTGGAGATCTTTCCTTCCTGCCACTGTCCCAGCTAGGTTCAGCCCAAATGTGTATGCTTCCAGGATTGTGCAGGACGTAGAAGATGGGTTGGGCCTCTAATCCCAAAGAGTCCCTAACAAGTGGGGGCACAACCCATGCAGAACAGTCAACAAGCTATGACAGTGTATGTGAGTAAGTGTCAGATCAGATGTTCAGGCCAAAGGGAGAGTTGACCAGGAAGCCTCCCTGGAGGGGGTGAGGTTCCTGTGGCCTCTGAGTTTACCTACCCTGGTGGTCAGAGTATCTGAGCCCCTGGGAAAAACCAGCTCCTCTAAGCACCCAGAGTTGGGGGGCGTGACAGCATCGAGCTCCTTCATGTTTTGGACTAAACTCCTGTCCTGGGCCCCAACAGACTAGACTAAAAGTCAAAATGGAGTCAGTCATACTAAAAGTCAAACGGAAACTGAGGGTTATCTGACCTTCCAGGAAACCAGGCAGAAATGAGAGACAGCAACTAAATTTCCCAAACAGGCCAATTTCAATGGAAAAATAATGAAGTTCTCCTGCCCTTATTCTTACACAAAAAAAGGTTACCTGAAGGAGCGTGATGTTAACCCATCAGTTGTTTGTCTGTTGTTCTGTGTTTCTGACCCTGCCTTACAAGGAAAGTAATGAATCCGCTTTTGTCTTTTGCTTCTGCTTTCTTCAGCCCTTTTCTGTCTATAAAACCAACCTCCTCTGCTCGGCTCACTGGAACAGTATTCTTTTTTATAGATTGAAGTGTTGCCTAGTTCTAGAATCAAAAATAGAGCCAACGAGATCGTTAAATTGTTGTAATTTTGTCCTTTGACAATACAAAACACTTCACAGCCTCATGAGATAATAGATAATGTCACGATGTTGAATGTGCCTTAATGCAGCCTGAGTCTAGGTGCCAAGAGTTAAGAGCTCAAAGGAGAAGAAAAGGTCCCAGGGCTGGGGAGGCAGGTGATGAGAACAGGATGGAAGCATCCTCCCTTTCGGTCAGGGAGGATGGGGATGGGGTCAGGATGCAGAGGCCCCTAAGGGAGCTAAGGGAGGAGTGGCTCAGGCCTGGCAGAATGCAGGGACTGTGGAGTCTCAAGAAAACATGAAAGACTGGGTCATGGTTTCCATCCGTGTCCCCAGTCACAACTCCATTCATTACCCAATACCAAGGTGTTGGGGGAGGGAGAGGGCAGGCAGGAGGTTCCCGAGTTGAACGCTGGGAACCTGGGTGCCATCTCCTAGGGAGCAAGGGGCCTTTGACCCCAAGTCACTAAGCAAATTCAAAGCCAGGCCAAATGCTTCCTCTGACTTGGTCTAGAATATGGCTCTTCAAGGAGTCACATTGACTAGGGGGTAATGGGGCCAAGGGTCCAGGCTGCACGGGACAAGATCCTCTGGCCCTGTCCCAACCCTCAGCCCAGCCTTGTCTCAAGCAGCTTCCTGGCGGCTGTAGACCTGGGTCCTGGGAGAAGTCACAGCGGACACACGTGTTCCTGTCTGAGATGAATTCACTACATCTGGATGCTGTGGAGTTTAGTGGAACGAGGCCGTGGGGATGGGAAATGTGACATGGCAGCTCGAAAATGCTTGCGCTGTGTTTTGTAGAATTTCTGACATGGCCATCCCTGGTCAGCAGCAGACCTTTCTGAGAAGAATGGGACCTCTGTGGTCTTGGCCCAGTCCTGTGGGACTGGCTGCCTAGGGCCTGGGAGAGCTGGAGCTGAGTGCAAGTTGGGTGGTGAATCATCTTAGGAAGGGCCAGCTATGCTTTCAAGCCTGGGCCGAAGGCTGCCCAGAGGCTGAACCAAGGGGAGGCCGAAGCCAGCCAGGCCAGAGGGGGCGCCAGAGCATCCATTCTAGCACCACAGGGAGCAAGTCAGGCCACAGCCTAGAAAACACTCTGATTGTGTAACCCTGAAGGTGCTTTGCCTCGCAGGGCCTCATCGTGGGGGAGACCTTTAAAAATGGGGGTGCTTCACCATTGTCTCAATGGCCCTGCACGCTTGCTTTCAGAAAGAGGAAGACTTAACAACATGCTAAACCCTTCCTAAAAACGTATCTCATAGTCAGGCACCATGGGGAAGTGAGAGAAAGAACAGAGAATCTTTAAGTCTTGGAGCAGAAAGAGCCTTAAGAAGCTACAAAGGTAAAAATGCTTTTCAATGTAGAAATTCCTGTAAGGACACACCTGATGGTTCGTTCGAAGTGGCCATTATCCTTTAAGCACAAACAGTTTAACAAAAGCAAAGACACACAAGCAGCACTTGGAGGACTGGCACAGGACACACGGAAGTGCTAAAGCAGGCAGCCCAGGGTGTAAAGTGCCACAGGAGTCCTGAGCCAGGGTGACAGAGTGACAGGGGTGAGCGGCGGGAGTGGGACTAGGCAGGGAAGACCTCCTGGAAGAGGGGACTGGAAGTGAACCATGCAGGATCTGGGGTCAGGAAGAAGAGGGGGGAGATGGAACTGTTTGAAAAAAAAGAAGAAGGAAAAATTAAAGAGGCAGCAGGTTTGCCAACCCCCACCCTCTGATGCCTAAAATCCCACCAGTATATTTTCATTTGGGGGATTAAGTTTTGTTTTCTAATTTGATCTTCCAAAATGAAGCTTTCCTTGCCGAGATGTGAGAGCCCAAATAGGACACAGGATGCTGAAATCAAACAACAGGAAGATAGGAGAGGAATGAAGGCAAACTGCTAATGTCACAACTTAGCCAAAGATGAGCCAGTTCGACCAGCTGCTAGTCATTTTAACAAAACTTCGAAGGAAGGCCAGAGGGGAGAGAGATTGAATTGGCTCAGGGCTCGGGGACACTTCTTAATCTGTGTGGATCTTTAGCCCATTGACTTCAGGAAAACCCTGACATTTCCCTTCCATTTTCCCCAAAGCTTAGCCTTCCAAAAAAATCCCCAAAGTCTAAAGAGAAGCAAGGTCGCTCTCATGGGATGTGTTCCCGTTGGCCTCTATGGGTTCTCGGTGATCTCAACCTTTCTTCCAAAGGGCTCACAGGAAAAAAGCCCTTGAGAAAGTTTCACAGCAAAATTGTTAAGATGCTGGGCTCTGGAGTCAGACCGCCCAAGCTAGAGTCCTGTCTCTACTGGCTGGATCTACGACCTTGACCTTCATCTCTCTGAAGCCAAATTTCCTCATTTGTAAAATAGGGCTGGTGATAGTACTTATTTCATCAGGTGTCATGAGTGTTACACAATATAATGCACCTGAAGGACTTAGAATGCCAGGCATTGTGCTTGAAAAATTCAGAATATTATTATCACCAATTTTCTGCAACCAAAGAATCCTCTGTGTACCTAATAAGAATAATTTTAGCATCAGTCTTCCATTTGTTCAATACTTACTCACTGAGCACCTACTTAAAAAGGATTTTATAAAGAATATAAAAACCACAAAGAGCTTGGAAAGCTTTCCTGTTCTCAAGGGACGTACCACCGACATAGGAATAAGAAGACATGATCTCAGAGGACTACAACGTGGTGCAGTGGAGAGGGGTGTCTGTTGAACCTACAAGGCCCCTGGATCCTTTGGGCTTAGATTAGGCTATAAGCAACTGAAAATCCCAAATGAGGGTGGCTTCAACAGGATGGAAGTTTATCTTTCTCTCCTATAACAAAGTCAAAAGGTGAGCAGTCAAGAGCTGGTGTTGAGGCTCAACTACTGCTAAAGACCCAGGCCATCTCCAATATGTGACGCTAACCTCGTCCTCCAACATGGTTCTTGAGCCCCAGCCCCGCCATCACCTTCATCATCACTGTCTTCATCACAGCCAGGAACCACGCTAACCACTCTCCAGACATTAATTCATGTAATCCTCCCTATAGACCTTTTATGTAGATATTCTTTCTATTCCATTTTACTACAAATAAAATGGCAGCACAAAGGGGTCAGGTAAATTGTCCAAGGTCACACAACTAACAGGTGGCAGGACCAGGATTTGAACTTGGGCAGTCTGGCTCCAGAGTCCAGATAGCAGGAGGAAGCAAAGGGCATTCCCTTCCCTTGAATGACACTTTAACTAGAACTTAGTCACATGGCTATATCCGTTGCAAAAGAGGCTGCATTTAGTCTTTATTCAGGATAGAAAAAAACAAAATCAAAACAAAACAAAAAACCCTGAGAGTTCTGTTGCTAAATAAGGCTGTAAACAAATATTGGGGACCTCCTTGCAGTGTCTGGTGTGGACCCATTTAAATGCACCCTTTCACCCAAAGCAGAACACCCTAGCAATCATTCTGGATAATGTGCCCCCTGCCCCTGCCCCTAGAGAGGCTGGCCAGAGCTCCTGGACGGGGACCAAGGAAGAGATTCCATCTCCCTATCTGGACTGTGGCATGTACCCTTGAGTGTTGTGGGGAGTGGATTGCAGCCAAGTGTGCAAGGCCACAGTCTACAAAGAAAGTAATTAGATGGATGTTCACAGAGAGAACTCTACCCCAGCAGTATTTCTAGATGCAAATGCCAGGGTTCCTGAGCGGCTGCTGCATTCCTGCCCTTGGGTACTCCTAGACCCACCCCTATGCTCACAGTACAATCCCTTTGTTTGCTCCAGTGGGTTTCTGATAACTGTTCAATTGCCTTTAGAGAATTCTACCTCCAGAACCAGATGGATGTGATAAGGGTTGTGGAGGTGTGGAGGAGGGGGAGACTGAGGTGGCCCAGGGGTCAGGAGAGGTATCATCATCTGGGGTCTCAGTGCCGACACATAAAGTGCTGACCACAGACCAGACACCGTTCCAAGTGCTTATGTGCAGTCTCACTTC
Organism: Glis glis; assembly: GCA_004027185.1. NCBI lineage: Eukaryota > Metazoa > Chordata > Mammalia > Rodentia > Gliridae > Glis > Glis glis. Next base: position 40,571 of record PVJS01011567.1, on the reverse strand, counting down.
GTCTGCACAATATTCAGTGAAGCAGAGCTACTATTAATATCCTCATTTTGCAGATGAATAAACCAAGGCGCAGAGGGTTAAGGCACCTGCTCAAAAAGTCAATCTTACCTAGAGGCGATAGAACCGGGTCCTGTACCTGGTCAATCTGGTTGCAGATTTCATGCTCTGAACCATCATTTGGGTTTGGGTGTGTGGTGTCTGGGCTGGGTCTGGAACAAAGTGTAGGAGTAGGACGGGCAAAGCCAGGACTGCCTGTGCCAGGCAGAAGGCATGTGGGAGCCACACCACTCAGTGGATACAAGGATGATCAGGGGTGCGGTGGGGGACACAGTCTGGAACAGTTGCCACATGCAGGTTCCAAGGATTGAGGGGAAGCCACCAGCTGGAAGTGGAGTGGGGAGCCGGTTCACGGAGAGGACTGTGAATCTATGGTAAGGAACTGGTGCCACTTTCGAGGCTCTGGGAGCCACTGAAAGTGTTGAAGTTGGGGAGCAATGTGCTCTGGGGTTGACTTTGGGATAGTCACTCAGGATCATCACTGGGAGGGGAAAGGCAGGAGGCTCTTACACTAATGATCCAGCACCTGGGATTTCAAGGAGGATGGAGAAGAGAAGATGGAGATGTGATCTCTGTGGGTAGAGAAGCAGGACTCAGGGCCACTTGAGAGATAAGATACCCAGAGCCATTCCAGAGGGGCTCTGGACCTGATGGTGGGGTAGAGATAGGGAGCGATGAGTTTAGGATGGACAGCATAAGTACGAGGTGTCTGGGGACACCCTGCTGGAGAGTCTTACAACAGAAACCCGGGAGAGAAGTAAGACTTAGACTCTGAAGTCATACACACAGTGTGATCCCTGAAGCCGTGGGTGCCAATGACACCCCGAGGAAAGAGATGTGTGAGCAGACCAGGTCAGGAGACAGGAAGCGCCTGCTGAGCGCTCAGCACAGTTAGGAAGTGCATGTCCTACAAGACCAGAGCAGGCTTTCCAGGAAGAAGGCAGGACCCCCAGGGCCAAGCATGGCAGGGGTAGGAGGGCTGTGGCCTCTGTTGGGGGCCAGCCCTCAGCTACCCACAGACCCCAAGCCCGTCAGAGCTCCCGCAGGCTTCCTGTTGGCCCGGCTGTGGCTCCAGCTCTGGGGATCTGCAGAGTCAAATAGTTTAGATTTATGATGGAAAATGGCTCCGGGGCCTGGGGCAATTTACTGCTCACAAACGGATTCCAACTTGTCCATTAAAGCGCCTCATTCCATCCCCACACCCAGGCATGTTCGCACCTCCGGTGAGGAGGCAGGCCTGCCCAGATGATTAGCTTCTGGGCTCTGCTCCTGGGAAGTGGCACGCCCTCCTAAAGGAAGCCCTGACAGCCTTCAGAGCCAGGGTCACAGTGGCAAGGCCCAGTGACAGCGCATCTGCCCCAGCCTGCCCTCTGCAGGACTCTGGGGGCAACCCCCCCCCCCCGGGAGGCATGGCTGAGTTGGGTACCAGAGGCTTAAGGCTTCGCTAACGGGTTCTGCCATTTAAGACCTGTGTGATCTGAGCAGGTCCCGTGGCCTGATAGCCATTCTTCTTCTGTGAACAGCAAGCAATGAGTCCTATCTTGAGAGGGTGTCCTGGTGACTAAATGAAGGAGGTGGGCGAAGCATGAAGCTCTGCACCAAGCCGTGGCACTCAGTAAACCAATCATCATTGCCAGCGGGCCTTCAGTCTGGCCTCTTACCCAAAACATGAGTGAAGGGGGACATATATCACCATAGGGGGTGACTACGGACAGGAAGGTCACAGGACAAGAACCAAGGAGCGAATCCGTTTTCTCTCCTTTTCTACCCTCGTTCCCCCACTTTGCCTGCTTCCTTGAGAGAGATAGGCTGGGAGAGTCTTCACCCTGGTCCCCTCCCTGCGCGGCAGCCTCCTCTGTCAGGTGGGCCTCCTTGGCTCCCTCCCAGGCCCCAGCCAGAAGCTTAGAAAACCTTCCCAAAGTCTCCAGAAACCAGGGCAGTGTGGGAACCAACCCAGGGGAGGCTTTTGCTGCCAGCCAGGCTCCCAGGCAGCCCCTCGTGAGGGTGCACAGGGAGGTGGGCTAGACCGCAGGCCAGGAAGGAGAGCAGAGGATATCTGGGGTGAGCTAATGGGCAGCCAGGCAGGGTCTTCCCCAGGTCTTTGCACTGTGACTTCTGCTTCTCCCCTCTACTATTATGACCCCATCTACCTGGCCATGCCATCTTAAGGAGTCTCTATAAATATGGAAGCAATTGACCAAGATTTTGAAACAATGCCGAATTCTTCACATTCTTACCTAATTTTCACCTCCCTGGGCTGCCGCCCTCCCCGCCTCGCTCCCGCTCAGCTCAGCTCAGCCCCGGGCAGCCGTCCCCTGTCTCTGGCTCTAACATCAGCACCAGTCATTTTCTTTGCTGCTGCTTCTCACTTTCAGAGTTGGGACAGGAGCCAGGGTGGAGAAACAGACTGGGGAGCTTGTGATGCCCCTACCCCATCCCAAGTGAGCTCTGAGCAGAGTGTGAGGAGGCCCCCAGGTTCTCAGCCCTGGAGCCCCCTCCCCAGGGCATGTGAGAGGCTGGATGGGGGGTGAAGGGAGGCCAGCTGTGAGCCAGTGCCCCATCCTCTGCCCTGACACACACTCTCTGGGACAAGGGTCATAAGCCAGGGTGGTGAGTGCCAAAAATCACTCATCAGCTCCGCTGGAGACCCAGGTGGGTAGTAGGTGGGGCTTGTGATTGGCAGGAAGACTCAGTTTCTGCCCCAAGAAGTTTTGTAGTGTGTAACTAGGGAGACAAGATGAACAAATGTGAGTCATTTAGAAATTGAATAAGATGTAGGATTTTAAAATCTGAGGTTCTGGAAATGAGTCCTATCAGTGCTTGCAGCAATCCAAGTGGAAGTCCTGTAAGGTTCCTGAAGGGGAAGAGGTGAGGGGGCGCAACACCTGGAAGGAGGCCGAGTGGCCAACCCCAGGCACCAGTCATGAGTTGTCTCTCAGCGCAGAGTCTATCCATGACCAGCTGTGGCCCTAGACTGCCCCATGGCCCTTTCTCTGGCCCTCCTGGTCCAGCTCCTATCACAGTTGTTTCTAAGCATGTCTCTCTTCCCTCTCGGGCTTGGGTCCCTCTCTGAATCATCACCGTGGTCCCCATATTGCTGGAGTGACTGAGCCAATGTTTAGCAAACAGAAGCAAATTCTCAGAATAGATCTTTTCAACTCCCTGGCGTGTGTTTTGTTTGCTTTGATTGGGCGTTTGAAGAGAGTAAGACCTGGCAGAGGGTGGTGTCTTTGGTCTCCACTCCCAACCAGAATCCCCGGGGGTGCTGGGCCCCAGAGCCTCATTCCTGGTATGGAAGAAGCTTCAACTTCAAGGAGAGTTGTAAATAGGTAGTACCAGACCCAAGTCCCCATGTTGGGGTGCTAGAGTGGGGGTGGTGGTGATATGAGCTCACCCATTTCTTGGTCAGAGGAGAAAGGGAAACTCATTTGAGACAACAATCTCGAGGTGAGGGAAGATGGTCCAGCAGACATTGATGCTTATGGCCAATTGCAGAAGCAGCTCCACCAGAGGTCTTAGGGCCCCTGATGAAAGAACAGGGAGTCCCCTCCCAACACCCCCATTCCTATCATCATCAACACAAAGGGCAACTGAAAAGGCCTGTGCCTATACACTTGGCTAATATCTTGAAAGCGGAAGCCAGGGCTAACAGACAGTTTCCCAGAGCCACCCTGGCCAACGCAGCCCCGCTCTGCAACCCCACGAGGGTATGGAAGGAAACCAAGAGCATGCCACCCAAGATAAAGCTTTCCGTCTGATTTGTGGTTCTGCTGAAGCCGTGTTCTTAATTGTCCAAATAAACAGTTTTCTGCCTGGAGGCCAGGACACACCAAAACACACCACTTCCATTTCCAGCACCAACTGGGTGCTGCAGGCAGGAACCTGTTCTCCACGTCACAGCCGGCTCTCATTTGTGCCCAGTGGCCATGGCAGCCAGCAGGGAGGGCTGGCAGTGGGACTTCACCAACCCACGGGTGGAAGACCTTCACCCACAGCCGTGCCACCTACCCCCAGGTGACCCTGCCCACGCTGCCTCTCCCCCGGGCCTTGGTTCCTGCACCTGTAAAAATGGGAGAGATGGACGAGTACCTTGATTCTCAAAGTGTGTCCCCTTCAGCATCAGAATCATTTGAGAACTTGTTAGAATTCTCATGTCCCATCCTTACTGAATCAGATGCTCTCAGGCAAGGCCTACAAGTGTGTTTTTGTTTTGTTGTGTTTTTTTTTTTTTTTTGCAGTAGCAGGGGTTGAACCCAGGGGCATTCTACCTCAGAGCTACACCCCCAGCCCTATTTTTTATTCTTTATTTTGAAACCAGCTCTCACGAAGTTGTGTAGGGCTTCACTAAGTAGCTGAGGCTGGCCGCCAACCTGGATCCTCCAGTCTCCGCCTCCCAAGTACTGGGATTACAAGCGTGCACCACCACGCCCGGCCTTACAACTGTGTTTTAACAAGCCCTCCAGGTGATCCCAATGCGAGCTGAAGTTAGGAGGTGTACAAACTTCTATCTAGGTCTTAATGAGCCTTATTTATTTTCCCATGAGCACTATTTACTTCACAGGTGACACTATACCCTAAAGGTCTAGCCCTTTCTGAGAGAGGACCTGGCAGCTCAGCCCTGCCTGATCCCCGTGTACTTGAGGTCAGCACCAACAGAGCTCTGGGCTGACATGAGCTCTGGTTTTGGGCCTACTATGCTTTGGAATCTGCTCTGGGCTCAGGGATCTGGTTTCTGGGCACGATCTGGGATCTAACAGTCCAGAGGAGCCAGGACTGGCAGCTCCCAGTGTCTGTCCATTGGCTGTGGTGGTAGAACCTCATCTCCAGACAGGCCACCAGGTCAGCTCCACCGCATTTTTGAGGTACCAAAGGGCTAAAAAGAGGATCATGCTAAACTGGCCCTGAGGATCATTGGCATTATTGAAAGAACAGCGTATTTAAAATTTGTTTCCTTGCCACCAACTTTAGAGAACAACAACAACAAAACCTCCAAGGAGAAAGTCCCTTATGGGGTATGGGGCCACCAGCTGTGAGTATATGGGTCCTCTGCCAAGTAACTTCTAAATACAAGAAAGCTGCTGGGCTGCGTGGGGGCTGGGGAGTGCTGAGACATTTCTCCTTGGCTTTGATTCAAGCCCTGGATCTGTCAGTGACATTCTCAGACATCTGATGGTCCTGGCATGGTGGCCTGGCCTCCATGACTAGTCTTTAGGAGCTTGTTTTCTGGGAAATACTGGCCCTGGGCTGGTACAGGCCAGCTCATATGCTGAAACTACAGTAGGGAAGACCCAGGTCACAGTGAGCCAGGGCATCAGCCTGTCCCAGAGCATAGGGGACCCTGGGGATCTGGGTCCAGAGACCCAGCAGGGACAGAGGAATGGCAGGAATCTGAGGCAGGAGCTGGGCAGCCTAGGGACCATCATGACCCTCTGTTGGGCCCTTCCAGCCCAGGGTGCATTCACTGGGGCTACTCCCTGGTGGGGACAGAGAGGGGTTGACGAAGGCAGATCTGGGTCCAGAAAGTGCTTCTCTCCTCCTTGGGCCTGGGGCCACTTGAACCCTATGATCATTTTCACTGAGACCTATTTCCCCCAATCTCTGGGACCTGTAATGAAGGTATCCCAGCGAGTTATTACAGGGAGAGGGAGGAGGGGCCCAGCTGACACATCTGTCACAAATCACTGGGAAAGGCTCAGACCAAAACTCATTTCGGACCCAGAGCCTCTGGGTCTGTTTTGGGAAACTTGACTAATCCCATAATCCTGCCCACCAGGCAATTTTTCTGCCTGGCTTCCAAGTGGGAGTGGGAGAGGGCCCCAGGACAACTGTCCCGCTGAGGAATGTGTTCTCTTAAAGGGGAAAAGCCATCTTCATGCAATTTCATTTGTTCCACGGAGCACTCCAGTTTAGTTGTTAGCAGTTGAAGGACAAGGACAGGGCAGAAGCAGAGGTGGCCTTGCATTCTTGGCTGGCAGCAGGACCACGAAGCCACCTCTCTAGGCCTCACTACTCAGACCACGAGCTGGGGACCAGTGGCTCAGCCTCACCAGGGAGCTGGCTGCAGATGTGGGATCTCAGCCTCCTGTTGCAGTGGATCCCCAGGTGGTGCAAAGTCCTCATCTGGTCACCTCTGTCCCTGTCGCTGCTCTGCCACTTGGAAGGAATGAGCCAGCCTGCCCTCCAGAAGCTGCCAACATTGGATTGGGACAACTCAGGTGGAATGGGAGGTGTGTCCTCAGTGCACCCACATGCTCAGTGCCATGGAGGACCCCTGGTCGGGGCAGAGACCCCTTGATGCAGTGACCTGGCACACTCCTGCCCACATGTGCACATACACAAGCATATACCCCCACAACGACTTCTGGTCATCAGGCCAGCAATGCATAGATGATCGCAAATACAAATTGGGACTAAAACCTTTCCAGGTCACAAAGAGCCAAGTTCCAGGAAAGCTGTATGCAACCTAAACTTGTCCCACGGATGCTATTTTCCTTTATCTGATGTTATCACTTCAGAGACCTGTTCCCTGGTTGGGAACACAGGGGAGAAGGAAGCCGACATAAAAATATTTTTAAAAATCACACTTCAGCCGGGTGTGGTGGCGCATGCTTGTAATCCCAGTACTTTGGGAGGCGGAGACCGGAGGATCCGGGTTCGTGGCCAGCCTCAGAGCTCTCTCTCTCTCTCTCTCCCTCCCTGTCTCTCTCTCTTTCTCTCTCTCTCTCTACCTAGGGAGGCCCTCCACAACTTCGTGAGACCTGGTTTCAAAATAAAGCATAAAAAAAAAATAGGGCCAGGGGTGTAGCACGGAGGTAGAACGCCCCTGCGTTCAATCCCCGGTACCACAATAAATAAATAAATAAATAAATAAATAAATAAATAAATAATAAAAATCACACTTCAGAAGGAAGAAATCCTTTTCAAGTCGTAGAGAAAAAAAACTGGTCTAAGAGTCAAACCTTAGTGAAACCCCAAAAGATGGTTTCTCACTTCCAGTTGCAGCAAAGGAGAAGCAGCTCATAACGCAATTTTCTGGGCAGACCGCTCGAGGCCAGTTTTTCCCTGCCAGTCTCCTGAGTGACTGAACACCTCCTAACCTGTCTCCCATGGGTCTCTTGCAGCTACAAAGCAAGAAGGGACATCTAGCTGGCAAATGGTTTGCACTATCTCTTTAAGAAAGTGGCCTAAGAGTTTGTTTGCAGGCGATTTGTTTGGGTCTCAGTGGGAGGAAAGGAAGAAGATAAAAGCAGATTGGGATACTAGAAAGAAAAAAAAAAAAGGCAAAATGTAGAAAAAGCAAGCTTAGAAAAGCTAGTCCAAATGGAGAATTTATTTTTGCACAACAAGGATTCCAGCTCCCCCCCCATCATCACCACCACCACTGTTTCCACTGAGCAATTTAATCACCAAATGCGTAGGTTGGGTCAGACACAATTCTCTGAGTGCATCCAACTGAGGGAGCCCGGGGCTGTGCTGAGGGTATCCTGGTGGCTTAGGCAGAACCAGCACGGGGGTGGCAGGGCTGGCATGAAGGCCTCTTACTGAGGGGGATCACGCTGAGGTTGGAAGGAGGACAGGGTTGGGGGTGGCCCATCGGAGCCCAGAGACACTCCAGGGATTTGACTGTGGGACAAAAGCTCCCCTGCCTGTTTCAGTGAGTGGGATGGCCTCAGGGCACCCAGGAACCCCCCACCCCCACGGTTGTCTGCCCTTTTGTGTGGTGGGGACTTGTGCGCACAGATCTGCAGGAGCCTGGGAGAGAACACATGGCTTTCATGGCTTCTCAAAGGATGGGACCAGCAGAAAGCTTCCAGTTAAGGCCAGGCCCAAACTAAGCCCTTGAGATGTAAGGTGGGCTGCAGGGATCCTTTGCTTTAGATGTCCTAATGACTCTGCTTCCTGGGGAGTAGGGAGCCTTGGCAGAGAAGTGACCCAGTGGGAGCTATCATTCTAGAGGTCAGGACTGGAGAGGCCAGGCCAGGGAAGGAGGTAAGGGGGTGATTTGCAGTCCAAAGACAGTGCTGTTGACATTGGGTGAAGAGTCCTGCAGGCTCAGCCCCAGTCCCTGATGAAGCTGCTCTGGGTACTGAGTCAGCCTGGCCACAACACACCCACAGGTACGCACATCCATTACCCTTCCCTGCTCAACCGTCCCTGACAGCAGGCTCTACTGCGGACACGGATCTGCCCACGCTGGCCCTCTGAGGCTGCACCTGTGCAGGAGGTCAGCTGAGGGCTGTGGGTCAGGCTGAGGACATTGCCTAGACTGGCCTAAGGCAGGCAGAGGCGACCAGACCCTTCTCCAGGCACAGCTGGGCCCAGGTGTTCTTGGGGCTGGTTCCCAGAATGTTCTTTCCTGTCATGTTCTGAGGATTTGAGAAATAGTCCCTAAAGGGGATCACTCCATCCAGATCACTTTGAGTTTCAGCTGTGCAGCTCAAAGGCAGCCCATGACCTGGAGGAAGGAGGATGGAGGGATGGAGGGATGGAGGGATGGGGCAGAGATCGGCCACCCCAGGCTCCTGGACCGGGCATTACCATCTCTGCCTCTTCACACCTCTGACTCCTGAAAGACCCCAGCTCCTGGAATCCTGGCCCAGGAGTAGCCACCTCTGTCACCACTGCCACATGTCACAGAGGCACTCCCCATTTAGGGAAAAGTGGCAGTCTGTGCCATCAAGCCCCATGCACCAGGAAACTGGGTGATTACACTTGCCTGGGAAACTCAAAGGGAAATACAGCAGCCTGCATTCCACTTGATTTCTGCTGGGGGAGCGAGGGTAGTTGCTGGACTTTGTGCTTATTGCAGGTAGGGACCGTGACACACCCCTGGCACCCCCTACAGCGCCGATCAAGTACTTATATTTCAGGCACACAGGCTTGTGTGAAATGACAATGTAAGACATGTCTGCTGGGGTAAAGGATGGGAAGATGGACAGAGGGATGCAGAGTTTCAGAAACCTCTACAGGTCTTCCTATTTAAGCTCCTCACCCCAGCCAAATTAGAAGGAAGAGGCTTAAAGAGTGGAGCTGTCAGAGGGAGGCCAAGGGCCTTTGGGCAGCTGGCCCTGGGGGGAGAGAGAGAAGAGACAACAGTAACACCAATGATCAAATCAAAGTCCTAAGAGCCCCAGAAAACTCTCAGAGCTCCTAGCAGAAGTGGGGCTAAAGTGTCCATTTGCTCAAACCTGCTCCCAGCTCCCAGGCTCCCAGGCTCCCACCCTCCCAGCTTCCAGGGTGCCCCATCAAGTTGCCTCTTGCTACATAAACCAGCCTTTGTGTGTGTGTGTCCCGGAGGAGGAGAATGGGCTGGGAGAGGAGAGGAGGATCGTTTGTCAAAATAGACCTGAATGCTTTTAAGGGCCTGCAGTTGGATGAGTAAATATTTTCCCTTTCAGATGAAAGGTGCAATCATCCCCGTTTTTTAATTACTTTAATTAGAAAAGATTGCCTTAATCTTTTACTTATCTGTACTATTGTGGGAACTGCCAGAAAATGAAGTGCAGGGAAAACAGGTGGAGTTTGACCTTTGCTCTAAGCATCTTGAATTTCTTCTAGGCTGGTAATTAAGAAGAATCAGGGGAAGTTCCTTGCAGAATCGAGGAAACGCAAACACACACAGAATCACAGATAGGCGGGCATGTTCACCCATGCGCATGTGCGCTCTCTTTCACACACACACACACACACACACACACACACACACACACACACATTCTCATACAAACATTAATGCACATTAATGGGAGGAGAAATGAACCCCACTATGGTAAACCAGAAAGTTCCCACTTCAAGAGCAGTGCTCCTGCTCCCTGTCCTGAGAGGTGGCTTAATGAGTTTCGCAGGGTGGCCTAAAATGATTAATTAAGCAGACAGCCCTCCACCCCCTCCCCAAACAACGGAAACCATAACCGTCTGTTTGGGGAGGGAGTGAGTGGCATGGCCCCCGACTCCAGGGGCCGTTGAGGACGTGGTGTAAGAGCCAGGAGCCCCAGATAAGGGACGATAGCAACGGCTTATAACGGCCACCAAGGCTTACCCTACCCAAGCCCTGGCTGGCAGGGCTGGGTCTGGGGAACAGCCCGGCTCTGCTCCTGGCTTCTGATCTCCCCGCCCTGTGTCTCAGCACTGCCCAGGCCCAAGGGGGACCCTTGACAAAATGGCAGAGCAAGCAAGGCCATCTCTGGTCTTCCCCTCTCTCAGGGGCCCCACCCATGCCCATTTCCACCATGCACCATTCCTGGGCTCGTTGGTGGACACTGAGGAGGGATTGTAGAGTCGGCCAGTGGTGGAGACGCAATGGATGAGCAGCAGTATAAAAGACAGGCTCCTAGGCCCTCCATGGAGATCCAGATTTTTGCTCTGGGGAGGTGGGGGATGACCTAAAACCCAAACAATTCTCATGCAGGGGCAGAGATGGGTGCTCAGCCTCCCAGGGCTCCTGTTTTCCAGAGACAACTCAGGTTCTGCCTCTATAACCTGGATTGGCTGCTCCCTAGAAGGCTCTGGATGTTTCTCTTGGAAGGTGCCGCAAGAGTTTGGCTGGGGTGCTGAGCACTGGACCACAAAGTCCTGGCTTTCCTTGCCAGACAGCCATGCCCTCCAGAGACTGGGACAAGAGCAGGAATACCCAGCTGGGGGTCTTCAGACTGTCCCAGGCCTTGCGAATGAGCCTTGAGAAGGGCGCTGGTGCCGGGTCAGTCTGGAAGGGCAGGGGGTCAAGGTGGGAGTGGGCAGAGCCACCAGCAGTGTGTTCCTTGCTGAAGTCTCCAGGTGCTGACGTGGGATTTCCAGCCTAGTGTTTCTGGCATCTGCAGCCACATCCACACCCGTCTGTCTGTACGTGTGCCTTTCTCTGCAGGTGTCTGTCTGTGTGCGTGTCCCCTCTGTGTGTCTGATCACGCCTGCAGGTGTCTGTCTCTCTGTGTTCGTCTGTGGCCCTCTGAAAAAAACGATCCAGCCTCCACGATGTGTGAGCACCCCCACCTCAGAACATTCACTAAAATAAACCGCTGAAAACGCTTAACAACCTCCCTCCCCACCCCCTTTTTTTCTGTCCCTGGCACAGGCACTAACACCAGCGGGTCTCCACGGTCAATTTAGGAAGCTTGGGAAAACATTGCTCATAATTAAAAGTCTAGAAGGGCCTCAATTAGGGCAGTGTTCGCCCTGTTGGGCCTGGTCCCAAATCACTCGGCAGCATTCCTGTCCTGGCTGGAAAATGCCTTTGATTCTCACCAAATGTTCAGTGGCCACACTGAACTGGGCCCTGGCATTGCCTGCCCTGCCAGCTGCTCAGGGCACAGACCGGCCTCTGCCTGCAGGCTGGTGACCGGAGACTTGGGTCCAGGGCAGTAGTGTTCACCCTGGGTAAAAGGCCAAAGGTCGGGCCTATCCAGGATGAGGCAACTGTGGTCAGTGCTGGAAGGAGGGTGGAGTTGAGGGTGCAGCAAGTGGCCCCTTAGTCCCCCTTCTTACTCACAGAGGCCTCCCTGGAGCCACAGCCACCTCAGGAAATGCAGCCAGAGAGCTCCAGACCCCGAAGCACACAGGGTCTAGCTGGAAGGGGCGAGGAATAACATGAACTGTGAACTCGGAGCTCCCTACGGATTGAAGAGGTGCAGCTCAGCTACCCAAAGCAGGTCCAGGCGCCATGTTCCTGCCATGGGACTGAGACAGCCAAGGACAGAACATGGGGCAAAGGGTGCCACCTCCTCCTGGGAGCACAGACTCTGGCAGGTGTTCAGCTGGGTGGGTGGGAAGGAGAGTTGCTAAGTCAGCTCAGGAACACGTCCTTCGGGGACACAGGCATGCACACTCACCTACACACACTTAGGCAAGCACAACCACACTAACTCACACAGATGTGTACCCATGTTCGCAAAGTACACACACACACACACACACACACAGTCCAACAACAACCTCTCAGTATCCCAGATCACAGCCACCCACAAAAACTCATATTCCTCCACTGGCTGGTAGCGATACCCATTCACAGTTACAGCCACAGCTACAGTTGGACACACAGATCCCACCACAAAGGCCAGCAGCCCCCTGCAGGATCACGCTGCATTTGGGGGTTCTCCATTCTCAGCCACCCTCAGCCCCTCTAACAGTGGGAAAGAGACGCAGGCTGGGTCAGACCCCGAATCCCACTGGCCACACCCTTCAGGCCTGGGGTGAAGAGTTGGGGACACCTTCAGACAGCCTTAGGTCCTTCCCTGTGGGTCTCTGCTGATGTCCAGGGGAGGGAGGGCCTGGCCCCAGCAGCAGGGGACCGGCAGGGGAAGGGTTACAGGGGAACTAGCAAAAACAATTACTAACGGGAAAGGCAGCACATTCCAGCCCTGCTTAGCTGGGCCGCCAGGGCCCGTGGGTGGTTCTTGGATTATGCATTTCCTTGAAAACAAAAAGGAGAGTTCAGGGCAGTTCAGCTGTGCCCTGAATCTCACTCTGGGGCCTTTGTCTCCAGCCCCCTCACAGCCCCGCGTGCCTGCACACACGCACACACAGTCCCACTGGCCTGGCCAAAAGTCCACTGGGAAAGTGAGAACATTAATACCTCAAAAAGCCTACAAGCAAAGCAGGACCAGGCTGAAAAGAAGAACTAAAGAAAGACTGGGCCGGGAAGGGAGTCTGGCCTGAGGACTCGCGTGGCCTGAGGCTGTGGAGTCAGTGGTTCATTCTCTCACCAAGGCTGTATGGAGCACTCCTCTGCTCCAGGCACCGTGTCAGGCCCCGAGCTTACTGTTGAGGGGTCCACTGTCTGGACGACCTGGTCTCCCCACTTTCCTCTGGGTAGAGTCTTCTATCCATCTCTGTCTCAGGTCCCAGCATGCTTGTCCTTCAATGAAAATCTGATCTCCTAATACACTCTGATTATTGTATTCATATGAAAGTGTGGGTGGCTGATAAAGCTTAAGGAAGATCCTGCCGGGATGATTTACTTTCTAAAGAGGATGAAGATGGTGTTTCAGTGTTTTGCTGTGGAAGAACAGGAGGGGGCCACCATCTTGCTACCAACACCAGAACAGAATCAAATGGTTTCTGAGTCTGACCAGACGTCCTCAATAGCATGGGCTCCACTGACCCCCACCAAAGCCCTGTGAATGGGCAGGAAAAGCATTATGATCCCCACCACAGATGAGGAAACTGAGGCTTGGAAAGAGATTAAAGGCCTCACTGAAGCCATTGTACAGGCTGCCTCCTCTCTAGAACTCTCTCCCTTGCCTCAGTTCTCTGAGTGACTGGTCCATTCCCATCTCAGCTTGGACACTCTCGCTCCAAGGAGCTTGGAGCGACCACCCCTCTGAAGCAGGCTGCCCACGTAGCCTCCCTGTCCTTCCCTCTGGGTTTCTGGTTTCCTATGTACTTATGTAATGCCTGTGTTCCCCACCAGGCTGAACTCCTGGAGGGAAGGGCTTAATTCTGTTTTGTCCACCATGTATCCCAGCACCTGGGATAGTGCAAACACATAGTAAGACTGGATAAGTATTTGTGGAATGAATAAAGAACGGAATGGCCACAAAGCAGAGGTAGATGGATCCACGTCTAGAACCCAGGCTCTTGACATCTGGGCCCACACTCGGATCTGTGGCTGCTCCCCTCCATGGAACCCCCTCCCTGACAGAGGCCAGAAGGATGCTCGGAGCTTCTCCATTGCAGCCCTGGGCTGTACCGGAAATAGCCCAAACTTAAAAAAAAAGCCAGACTCCATGGCTGGACTGTGTGTTGATTTTGCAAGGGCAGATAGGTACCTGGTAGACAGGGTGTACCAGAAGATTATGCTGGATGGGACCTCAGAAGAGGGCCAGAGGGGCCAGCTGATGAGTGCCATTTAGGCGCATTCATCCATACCTCTATCTCATGGACATTTCCCAGGCGCTGAATGGGTTCTTAGACGAGGCACCTGCCCTCCAGTGTTCCTGAACTTTCAGGAGAGGATCAGAGAAACAATGCTGGTGAAGCATGCTCAGACCCAACGGAGAATGAGATGGTGCAGGAGCTGGGGACATCAGGGGCAGCTTTGCAAGGAGGCCAGGCCTGGGCTGGGAGAGGGACTGACCAGGATGGGAGTGCCAGGCATAGGAGGAACCTGTGCAAAGTCACAGAAGGAAGGGAGAGCCCAGGGGGCGAGCATGCATGGGGAGTTCTCTGGGCCTGGATCAGAAGGTTCTGGCAGGCAAGGGGACAGAAACGGGGCTGGAAGAGGGATGGGGCCAGCTCACAGAAGGCAAGCCCTAGCCTAGGAAGCCAGGGCTTCATAATGTGGACAATGGGGGCCCACAACAGCCCGTAAGAGGAGAAGAACCTGAGCAACTTCTCACTCAGACAGCTTGCTCTCATGGAAATGTGCAGAAAGGGCTGGCAGGAAGTAAGACTGGACAAGTTAGGAAGCTCTGGCTACCACCCAGGGCTGATGGCCTGGACTTGGGGCCAGAGGAATAGAGATGAGGGGCAGATATGAAAGGCATTTGGAGGGATGGGAAGAGGCTTGTGATGGACTGACACAAGGAGACCAGGGCAAGGCCATTGTCAAGGACAGATCCCAAAATTGTGGTCTGCTCAGCTGAGTGGAGGGTGGTGGTCAGGAACCCAAGGGGGAGAGGATGACATATCAACCTTGGCCCTGTATCCGGTTGGCTGTTAGGAGGATGGGTCTGAAGAGGAAGGCGCTGGGCTGGATCTCTGGAGTAGCCTGAACCCAGGCTACTAGGTGCTGAGGCAGAGGAGCAAGAATGGTGTGAGCCCCCTCCCCCAAATCAAATCTTAGCATGCTCCAAGATCCGCTTGCATCTTCCTGCCCCATGCCCACTTGGGGGAAAGCACTGGGGAAAGGCTGTCAGTAGAAGGGAACCTGGAACTTGCACAAGCCTTGCAGGTGTTGGGTTAGGATGGGTGGAGGGCCTGAGCTATGGGAAGCAAAGGTGCAGAGGAGGATGGGGCAGGAGGGTACATCCCAGGACCGAAGGGGCCTCTCTAGCCCAGGCATGGCCTCAGCTCAGTGGCCCATTGAAGTCCCAGGAGCAAGGGCTGGATGCTTCAAGTGACCAGGCCCAGCATGCTCTAACACAGTAGCCACATGCTACAGGGGCACCCCTCCTAGGGGCTATTATCCCAGGGCCTGCCTCGTCCAATCAAGGAGCCCAGCTCCAGTCTCTTCTTTCCTTCCACCGTGGGGAGTCCACTGTGAGGTCTCCAGGGACTGAGTACCAAAGTGACTGGGAGAAGCATGTGTCCAGAAATAGGAGCCTTGAGCTGACCAACCATGTCTCACTTCCTTTCCTTTCTTTGGTGTTAAGAAGAGAATTGTACTTCCCTCTTCATTTTCTTCTTTGCGTTATTTGTGTGTGTTGGGGGGGCTGGGGATTAAACCTTGGGGAGCATGCTCTACAATTGAGCTATACCCCCATACCTTTTTATTTTTGAAATAGGGTCTCGCTAAGTTACTGTGCTAGTCTCAAACCTGCATTCCCCCTGCCTCAGCCTCCCAAGTCCTGGGATTACAGGGATGTGATCCTGGGATCACATCTACCTTCCACTCTGCATTTTGCAGGCCATGCACCAACTTGTCCAGCCAAGGTGGCTCTGGTCCTGAGAATCTGACACCAAGTTTTGGGCCCTTTCCTGAGGTACTCAGTAAGGGTCAGGGGAAGACCTTGGGAAGCCCCATTTGCTTCCTACCCCCTCTCCCACCCAGACCCCAGTGTTCTTCCCCATTTATCTGTTCTCCCTACTCCAGCCCAGGCCATCAGAGTTCCCAGAAGGTCCTGGGGACGGGGCTGTGAAGAACCGACAGGATCAGCAGGCATGGCTGGCTCACCTCCCTTGGCTCTCCTGACATGGGCCTCATTGCCGGTGGACAGCTGCTAGCAGGCCACCTCTGTAGCTGTGCCAGGCCACTCTCAGGTGCCAGCGAATGGCCCCATCCCCTTTGCGACCCTTGCCCTCCCCCTGCCCATCTCGCCCTCATTTCCGTTTCTGACGTTCCTTCCCTTGGCTCTCACCCCAGACTGGACATCCTATGTGTAAATGGGGCGCAGGGAGTGACCCAAGCCTTGCTTCTGCCCAGTGAGACTGCCCATCGAGGCGGAAGTCATCGCAGTAATTAACACGCCGCTGCTGGGGGAATGGGGAGGTGGCTTGGGCACACAGCACAGAGCTGCTTAAGAGGCCAGTGGCTGAGCCCGCCAGTCCTGGGAGAAAGGCCAGCGCTCCCCCAGCCATTCTTGGGGCCTGGAACAGGGAAGTGGCCCCTTGTCCTGAAGCTTCACAAGCCCGGGGCTCAGTGCCTTCTTTGTCATGGGAAGAGATGGGGGCCTGGGGGAAGAGCAGATCCCATTCCACTCTCAGGTCCAGGCAGGTGGGGTACCCTAGGACACAACTAGAGACCCACTGAGTCTCAGGGCACAGTTTCTCATTCCTTCCCTACTTGCATGACTTGGCGGTGGGGGGTGGGGGGTGCTTAAAGGGCCTAAACCAGAAAGGCTGGAGGGGTTGGGAGGGAGAACTGGCTGGGTCCCATCCTGCTTCTCTGGCTGCGCCATCCTCAGCCCAAGCCCCCAGGTGTGGCCTGTCTCCTCCTCAGAGACTTCTGCCGCAAAGTCCAACCTCCTAACTCCCCACTCTCAACCCAGCTGCCTCCTCCCAGAGGTGGAAGAGCATGGGAGGCCCCGGCGACAGTGTGGCACCTCCACCACTGTGTCCCCCAAAGACCGACAGTCTATCCCCAGGCTCTGCCATCCCGCCCACCCCCGTCCGCAGGCAGGACTTCGTGCTGGGGCAGAAGGAGCGGCGCAGTAAATGTGTTGCTTTGGGTGGAGATGAGCTGAACTGATGCTTTCCCCCTGGCCTCGCTGGTGGGCCTTTGGTCTTCCTGCCTTGGGCCTCAGTAAAATGAGGATTCGGAATGAGCTCTGTGGCTTCCAATTCTGCACTCAGAGTCCGAGCAGAACCAGAGCCATTGCATCTTCGGTCTCTAGTTATTCGTCTCTAAGATCTCATTTGTACAACCAGCCCACAGCTGAAAGACATTTGGTTACCTCTAGGCAGGTGAGACCAGTGTCACCCTCATTTGAGCCTGCAGGGATGGATAGCAGGATGTTCACCACTGGGGACAGAGGACAAGCCCAGGAGGGACCTCCAAAGAAACTCAGCCCTCACCCCGTGGTCAGAGTTCAGTCCTGGACACACAAGCCATCTGGCCAGGGCACAAAGGGACAAGGCTGGCCATGGGAAGTGGGCTCAGGAGGGTCCAGCACACCCAGAGGAGAATGTGTATCCATGCTTGTACATACACGTCTACATATATGCACGTGCACACACACATGTGTGCACACAGTGCTCTCACAGCCCTACCCACGTGGAGGGTTCAGGCTGGAGGAGCCGCCATGCCTCCCCCCTCAGCCCTGCCTGCTCCCATGCACCTCCCCTGGGGACTCTTCGAGGTGACCTAGCAGAACTCTGTCTGCAGATGAGGATAACGTCTCTATCTGTTTTTCAAATATTTGGTGCTTGCTAAGGACCAACACATTTTTTTTTAAGTGTGTATAATTTGAGGGCAATTTGATCCATATGTTTCTGATTCCCTTGCACTTAAATCATCAAAATATTGATTTTTAAGAGCCATTTGATGTCTAAGGAACCTTTTTAATAAGCTTTTAAAGCTCTTTAAACTCAGAGCCTGGAGCCAGTGCCAGGGCCCGGCTGTCCGCTCTGGCCACACCCCACTCCCTCCCCTGGGTCAGGATTATTTGGAGCAGAGGCTCCCTTCCCCTCTGCGGGCCCCAGCTCTGCCTGGCCTCCTGCCTGTCCCAGAACTACCCTAGGGTCCTAGCAACAGCCCCCTGCTGTCCTTGCAAAGGGGCCCACCCTCCCTTTCTCTCTACAGACCTCTTTCAAATGCCACAATGCACCCTTGAGACAGGAACCAAGAGGGGCAACCTCAGTTTTACCTCTTTTTTTTTTTTTTTGGTACTAGGGATTGAACCCAGGGGCATTCTACCTCTGAGCTACACCACCAGCCCTTTTTATTTTTTATTTTGAGACAGGACCTCACTAAGTTGCTAAGGGTCTTGCTAAATTGCGGAGACTAGCCTTGAATCTGTGATCTTCCCGTCTCTGCCTCTCAAGTACTGGAATTACAGACAGGCGCTACTGTACCTGGCCAATTTTTACTTTTAAAGGCTGCATAATACTTTATTATAGAAATACACTATGATCTATTTAACCAACCCCTACTGAAGGCACCCACGTCACCTCCCATTGCACACCTTCATGCATGTTTCTGATTATCTCCTTTGGATGTTGGGTCAAAGAGTATGCCCACCTCCATTGCTCCCCTCTGGACACCCCACCACCTCAGAGCAGTCTAGAGATCAATGTTGTCGTTCATGGCCTTTGGGTCCTTCAGTAGCTCCCCAGGGCTGGGACTCCCTGGAGGAGGAAAGGCCCCAGGCTCTGGACAAGGTCTGAATCCCAGG
Source organism: Glis glis (assembly GCA_004027185.1). NCBI lineage: Eukaryota > Metazoa > Chordata > Mammalia > Rodentia > Gliridae > Glis > Glis glis. The sequence goes on along the minus strand of PVJS01011567.1, from coordinate 22,029 downwards.
AGACCAGACAGGGAGGGCCCCTCAGTTCTCTCTTCCAGCCCCCACAGACTCAGTGCCATACTTACAGAGGATCCCAGTTCTGCCCCAAAAGTCCTGTTATAATTCAAATCAGTTGAAGTTAGTCCCCAAATTATTAGCATTGTCCAAGCCTCAGCATGGGGGCATGACAGACAGGCATCTAAATAGACTGCTACTGAAGTTCGGGGTAAGAAGCCCTGTATGGAACGTCTCCTACCCAGCACATACCCTCTCCTTTTGCATTGAGCGCCTCTGACACTGTCTGCCCCATGGTTCATTACGGAAGGGACTGTGTACAGGTCTCCATTACAACCTAAGTAAGTGTTCCTGGGTGTGAATTTGATTATTTGTGTATGCACATGTCTTTGCTTCTGTGCACATATACGTGTGTGTGCGTGCATGAAAGTTTAGAAATTAAGTTCCTGAAGCTGAATGCAGTGGTGCATGCTTGTATTCCCAGTACTTGGGAGGCTGAGACAGGAAGATTGCAGGTTCAAGGCCAGCCTCAGCAACTGAGTGAGACCCTCAGCAACTGAGTGAGACCATGTTTAAAAAAAAATAGGAGGGTGGCTTGGGGTGTAGCTCAAAGGTAGAATGTTCTTCTTCAAACCCCAGTACCAAAAAAAAAAAAAAAAAAGAAAAAAGAAAGAAAGAAAGAAAAGAATTTAAGTTCTTGGGGTACAAAGATCATATGTTAATTTGCCCCTGAGTCTTCTGTAGATCTTACGCAGGACTAGGCACAAAGCTGATATTCAGTAAACACATGCATAAATGAATGAATGAACATAAACACCAAGCTCCCCACTCCCATCCGGCTGCTCTCTGGCGGAGACCAGGCTGGGAACCAGGAGTTGTACATTAGAAATGCTATGTGACATGGGGGTCTTGCCCCCTCTCTTCCTCAGTGTCCATGAAACAATTCAGTCGAATTAGATAACTGTAAGATTCTTTCTGGCTTTGGAGACAAGCTTATCTCCCATCCTAACACAGCCTGCTCCCCTTTGCCAGGCCCCTCAGTCCCTCCAGATGCAGAACTCATCAGACTTCTGAAGGCCCAATCTGGGGTGGGGAGGGGCCTCTGCTCCCCTGCCTCACAGGGCTCAGGGCTATTTTGTCAGAATTCTCCAGGAACAGAGAAAAGTCACAGTGGCTTTTGCTAAAGCCCAGTGGGCAGGTCTCTCAGAGGACAGGGATTAAGTTTGTCTCTGTTCTCTCCCCTCCGGTCCAGGCTGCGGTCTGGGAACCAGCTTGGGATTCTCTGGGGTTTATCTTCCGTCACGTGTTCCCATTACCTCTGCATCACCCTTGCACCATTTTTAGTGTTCCCTTTGGGGTGTCTTTGCAAAGCAGACTAGATCCCAAAGAACAAAGCACATTCGGGTCTGGGCTGATTCTAAGTACATTTCCTCTTTCTGCAATCCCAACAAGGGAAAGAAAAGAGGCCCTATTGACTCCCAGGCCTGGGCACCTCTGCCAGACCCTCACACCACACCTGAACGACCATCCCTACCGGCAAGGAGACAAGTCTCAAAGGGCCTCAGCCTCCTTTAACCCAGCCCCAGAGATGTTCAGGCTCAGAGGGAGATAATGGTGATGGGTTTGTGGATTGACCCTCAGAGGATTATCTGGATTTAGAAGGTTCACCTAGGGGTCAGTGAGTCTGGGAGGACAAACCTAATTCCACACAGAAAAGGTGGCCAGAGGGGTTTCTGTCTCTTGGAACTGTTTGTCTGCCCAGGAAAAAAAAGTCTGATGTCTCTCAATAGGGTCTTGCTCTGCACCCCAAGAAATCTGCTTTGTGCTCCAGGTAGCATTTCTTTTGAACAGCACAGTAATGGGCAGGTGAGCTTCGTGTGGAGAGTGAATGATGCTTTTGAGCAATTTCTGTGATATTTTTACTCCATTTTAAAATCCAAATATTCTAAAACAGGGAAAACACTAATATTTCAGTGTTCAGCCAGACAAATAATTTGTTTGTTTGTTTTTAGTACTGGAGGTTGAACACAGAGGCATTCAACCTCTGAGCTACACCCAGACCTATTTTATTTTATTATTTTGAAACAGGGTCTCACTAGTTGCTGAGGGTCTCGCTAAATTTCCAAGGCTGGCCTCAAACCTGTGATCCTCCTGTCTCAGTCTCCCAAGTACTGGGATTACAGATGTGTGCCACCATGCCCGGCTAAAATCTTCTATTTAAAAAAATTAATTTTTGAGCCAGGCATGATGGCGGATGACTGTAATCCCAGTACTTAGGAGGCTGAGACAGAAGGATCACAGGTTCGAGGACAGCCTCAGCAACATAGTGAGATTCTCAGCAACCTAGCAAGATGCTGTTTCAAAACAAAAATAAAATCAGAGTTGGGTTGTAGCTTGGTATCCCCAGTACCCCAAAATAAATAAATAAATAAATGGAGATCACAGCCAATTGGAGTTTGAAGTTATTCAGGGATTGATTAAGGAGATGTCAATAATATGATAGCATATTGTATAAATCCCTTGCAGTATCTGGCTATTTCTGCTTCTAACAGCAGAGTATAGGATGATAGGCCTAGACATCAGATAGGCCTGTTACCAACTCATAAGGACAGGGCTGATGAATTCCTGAAGGAGTTGATCTTATTGTTGCTAAGGGCAGAACTTTGGACCGCAGAAATTTAAGTGCTTCTGAAAGTTTAACTGACTTTAACTTGGGAATTCCATTTGTTCTTTCTACATTGGTGAAGGCCGGGAAGTGGCATGGATAGAGGAAATTTCGAGTAGAAATCAATGTCTTATGGAGCCCATCAGTGATCATCTCAGCAAAATAAGGATACTTATCCCTAGAACAGTAGATTCAGACTTCCCTCGTAGGAAGCACAACATTCAATGACTTTTTTTGGATGGTCTGCAACAAAGAAAGTCTTCAGCAAATCTGAAAATAAACACGCAAACACAAACAAGAGAACACGTTCATACTCCATCACAGAGGATATTTGTATAAAATTCATTTGGAGGTTTTCAACCAGGCCTCGAGGTCTTGGTTCTCATCCACTCCCCACCTTTACTGTTTTGCCAAAGTGATGTTGTTGGCAGGTGAGGTATGTACCAGAGCAGGGTTCCATAAACTACAGCCCACAGGCCAATTCTAACTCGTGGCCTTCTTTTGTAAATAAGGTTGATGGACGGCTGCCAAGCCCGCTTCTGTATTGTCTATCGCTGCTTTTACACCTTGACAGCAGAGTTCAGTAGCTAGCAACAGACTGTGTGGGCCACACAGCCTGAAGTATTAACTATCTGCCCCCTCACAGAAAAAGTTTGTTGATCCCTGGTCTAAGACAGTTTCAAGATGGATAAGTTTGGTCATAGTAAAAGTTCCCCACCAGGTGCAGTGGTGCACGCCTGTAATACTACTATTTGGGAGGCTTAGATGGGAGGATCAAAGGTTTGAGGCCAGCCTCAGCAACTTAGAAAGACCCTCAGCAACTTAGTGAGAACCTGTTTCAAAATAAAATAGGGCAGGCAGTGTAGCTCAGAAGTAGAATCCCCCTGGGTTCAATCCCCAGTACCACATACACACACACAAAAAGTTCCCCAAAGTGGCCACTATAATCCCAGACTGTTCTTGGTGGAGTTGTGCTGTTTTGTGAGATATGCACAAGAATTTGGGTTACAGTGAGAATCCTATAGAGTAGGCAGCCAGCCTAGCAGAAGGGTGGACTTGGACCGAGATAGCTCCGTGTGAATTGATGACAGCCAAGCGTGTTGCTTCTGCATCTCGTGCCTTAGACTTCCAACTAGAGGTTGGCTATCTCCAGCTGCGGTCGTCAGCAAAATGGGTGTTTGGACATTTTTGTCTCCCAAATCAACTCTCAGGGATACAAGTTCAGGATGGAGGAAAAACCAAGCTTGTTGCATTTTCAGATGGTGATCCAAGATTAAGTTCATCTCCCAAAGGCCCCCAGCCTAGCAAGACCTCAATTCTGTCAGTCCTTGGGGCTGGTTTTGACCATGGATTTATTGGTTCTCCTCTGCTGACAATTCTGTGACTGTTCCTCTTCCCCCCTTGAACAAATACAGCTCATGACAAAACAGGAGAAGACAAAGGTGAGATGAGACACATCTAAACTGCAGGAAGCCCTTGCTGGGTGGAGAAAATTTCTGTGATCAACTCAAGACTGACTTTCATGACTTACTGCAACAGGAGAAACCACTAAACTCAGATGATGATGATGATGATGATGATGGTGGTGGTGGTGGTGATGATTTTGGTGCTGGGGATGGAACTCAAAGTCTCATACATGCTAGGCAAGCACCCTCCACTGAGCCCCACCTCCAACCCCCACAATTCTTATATAGTACCTTGTTAGGGGAAATGAGTGCTTTTTATATTGTTCTACATGTTGGGTTAAGAAGTTATTAGGGTAGACTATAAGAAGAAGGGAAAGTTCTTAGACTGGTAATTTCCTAAGGAAAAGGTTGATGTATGAGAGGTAAGGTTCTGAGCTTAAAAAGCAAGTCTTGCAGGGTGTGGTGGCACATACTGGTAATCACAGCTACTTGGGAGACTGAGGCAGGAGTATCCCAAGTTCAAGGCCAGCTTTGGAACTTAGTGAGACCCTGTCTCAAAATAAAAAGTAAAAAAGGGCTGGTCATATACTTCAGTGGTAGAGCACTTGCCTAGCATATGCCAGGCCCTCAGTTCAATAACCAGTACCACACACACAGAAAAAGGAAGTGTTATGCAAGTCACAGGACATCCTGCTGTTGTGACTGCATAACTGATGGGCCTCGTTCTGGTTCTCCTCCCCCTCCTTCTATAGTATAGTAACCGCTATCATTTATTGGGCCCGGCATTGTAGAGAGTTGATCTCTGTGTACCTCTGTGCCACACATCAGTCACACCTCATATCATTTAAATCTCACAAAACCCCTGTTCAGTTAGCATTATTCTTTCCACTTGACAGAGGTGGAAATTGAGGTTCTTGCCCAAACTGTGGAAGACACTAAGTGCCGAGGATAGCTCTTTTGAGCACCTTGTGCCTCTGGCATCCCACTGCCACCCTACAGGTGTGACCCAGATCACTGGAGCCCTCCCTCCCAGACACTCCCCTTCTGCTTGGCCTTCAGGCACCAGAGTTGTGGCTCCCAAACATTCTTGTACTCAAAAGCCACACACACCTTCTCAGAGGCCTCTGCTCATTCTCTCCATAAGGGTAGTTCAAAGTTAAAAGAAAATGCCATATCAATGACCAATAATCTTATTAAAGGGTGTTCAGCTTTCTTAGTCAATCAGTAAATGCAAATGAAAAGCCATAAGGAGATACCATTACACACCCAGTAAACAGACTGGCTAAATTAAAAGTACTAACAATACCAAGTGTTGGCAAGAATATGGAGCAACTGGAGTTCTTATATATTGGTGGGAGTATAAATTAGTATAACTAGTTTGGAAACTGCTTACACCTGCCCTGTTGCCCAGATATTCATATATGTGTATTTATAATCTCTAACAAAATTGCGTACATGTTCAAAATGTTTGTGGTAGCACAATTTGTTATAGCTAAAAACTAGACATTTTTCAAAATATCCATCAAAGTAAAATGGATAAATTGCAGTGCATTCATAAAGGGCAAGTATTTAGATTGGTAATTGGCAATGAAAATGAATGAACCACAACTCACACAATGTGGATAATTCTCACCAACATAATTTTGAACAAAGAATTCACACCCAAAAGTATATCATGTATGGTTCCATTTATATAAAGTACCAAAACAGCCCAAGTTATTTTGTTCAGGAAAATGGTTACCTCTGGCATGGGGAGATAAGAACTGGAAGGGGTCAGGAGAAGGGCTTCTGGGGTTCTGATAATGCTGTTTCTTAAGCCGGGTGCTGGAGGCAGGTGTGTTCCCTTAATACATATTAATTGAGCTGTACTCACAATTTGTGTACTACACCAAATGCATGTTATACTTCAAAAATTAAATATAAAGGCATATAGCCCCTCCTTTCCATTCCCTACTGAATAGTCCATTTTCAGGGGGAAGGAGTTACAAATCCAGAGAGCCCGTTTCTGCCATGCCACCATCATCAATCCCTAGGATGGAGGTTCCTAGTATCTGGATTGCCTGATCCAGCCACACACACATGAAGATGCTAGAATGGAAGTCATGGGGCTTTAGAGTCAGACAGATCCCCACTCTGCTACTTACCTACTGTGGGACTTGGATACATCACTTAATCTCTCCAAGCCCCGATTCCTTATCTCCAAACTAAAAGATGGATGTGCTGTTTGCTGCTTACCCCAACACAACTCCTGTGCAGCTCTCTGCTTTCCTCCGTGGCTGAGCATCCACAGTGGAGGGCAGAATGTTGCTGGGACATGGGATGTGATTCTTCAAAACACTGGAGGCCGGGTGTGGTGGCACACGCTTGTAATCCCAGTACTTGGGAGGCGGAGACCGGAGGATCTGGGTTCGTGGCCAGCCTCAGATAATTAGTGAGGCCTCTGCAACTTCGTGAGACCCGGTTTCAAAATAAAGGATAAAAAATAGGGCCGGGGGTGTAACTCAGAGGTAGAACACCCCTGGGTTCAATCCCCGGTACCGCAAAAAAAAAAAAAAAAAGCCAAAAACCAAAACACTGGAGACGAGAGAGCAGAAGCATGGGACTGCACTCATGTTCTTGGAGACCTTCTTGTGCCAACCTGGAACTGCACCCTCTGGACAGCTGGAGGATGAGAGACCCCTTGGGTGGCCTCTCTTAAGAGACTTGAGGTATTTGGCTTCTTAACTCCCCACTAGGACTAAAAGAGGAGAGAGCTTTCTCCAGACTGCAGGGCAAGTCCTGGGGGAGGTTAAGGAATCAGGCGGATCGGGTTCAACTGTGAGCTATGCAGGAGTGCCTTCTTATGACATCAGTTTCAACAAGTATTTTTTTCAGTGCCCACAAGTCCCAGCTACCTCGCTATGTGCCTGGGACATGATGATGGGCAAGACAGGATGCCCTTCTGGATAGCACTGACCACCTAATGGCCACAGCAGCTCAATATTGATGTTGGGTCTTTTAAATCACTAAAAGTGTATTCCCAACTCTGTGACTTGAAATCCATCCATTTCCAAGGGCACTCCCAGGGCCCCTGGCTTGAGGTTTCCAGAGATGAGTGGTTTGGAAAGAAGACATGAGTACCTTACAGCAAACTTCTACATGCAGGATACGGGCATATAGACACGTGGGGTGTGTCTTCACCTGAGGAAGCTTCAATTCAGAGATGGTTGATACACTGCAAATGTCCAACTTGAGTAGCACAAGTTATCACACCGAGGGAACCACAGGAAAGGCCCAAAGCAGGTGAACCAGCTTTGGGGACAAGGTGACTCTAAAGGAGGTACATTCCGTCAAGTAGAACGGGTTGGGACAAGTCAAGGGCATTGCCTAAATGGGACAGAACACAGTGAGGATGGGCACAGAGGACAAATCGGGCCACAGAGGTGGTCTGCAGCATGAGCTGGAAGGATCTTAAATAACAGGCCGAGGAATGTGGATCACCTACCACCAGACAAGGGAAATATCTGGCAAGGGAGACATGTGATAGAGCAGGTGCACTGAGGAGACTTCTTGGGCATCAGATGGGGAGAAGGAGACCCTGCAGGCAGCAAATAGAGGCCCCAGCAGCCTCCGAGGACTTAAAGATGGGCTATACCCTCTGGGCTTCATCCTGGCTCAGTTGCCCTCCTGAGGGTCTTTGCCGACCCTGCTGTGGAAAACCACTCTTTATAGCAAAATCCTGAATCTGTTTGGGGCAGCAAAATTTCCCTAAATCTAGCTAAGGATATCTGCAAAACCCATTTCTGGCCAATGAGGTATACAAAGAATTTTGTGGTAGGGTTCTGGAAAGATAATAGTTTCTTGATAAAAATACAAATTCAGCTGGCACAAACTTCTTTCTAGCCTGGAATTCAGATGTGATGCCTGGAAGTGATGCAGCCATTTGTGATCATGAGAATAAAAGCCACAAGTCAAGGGTGGCTGAGTAGGGAGGTAGCAGGGGTCTTGATTCTTAATGACTCCCTTGAACAGCTGCACCCAACTGGACTGCCTATTTCCAGACTTCTATTAGGTGAGAAAAATAAACCCTTACTTGTTTACAGGGTTTTTCTTAAGTAGCCAAATGTAATTCCTAAATGATATACACGGCAACTCTAAATGCCTGTTTCTTCTTTCCATAACAGGCTGGCTCTGTCCTCATCCTGGCCTTCTTCAGGGACACAGCATGGCTACCAGGGTACTGGGCACAAGGAAGGAGAATCCATCCTTCCTGTGTTTTGTTTCTATCAGGAACAAGCAGCCATTCCAACAAGCCCCCGTGTGACTTCCTTGCACCTCCACTGGCTAGAGGTGCCTCTTTCTAAACCAGTCACTGAAAAGACAGGGAGATTGCCATCTGGGATGAACATATGTTGGGGAGCCACTCGGGACCAGGACAGAGAGGGAGGCCTTCCTCCTAAAGAAATAGCGCCTGCCCCATGCTAGAGAGCAGATAAAAGCAGGGCCCCTTGGACCAGGGTAGAGATGGGGAGGAGGCTGGAGCCCACCCCAAGGTTCCTCAGAACCCCAGTTATAGAAATTTGAAAGCCACTGGGTTTGATCTCTAAGACAGCCTCCTGTTCCAATACCCCATGGGTCTCTGCTTCTCTGACAGAGCAAGGTCAGGATGAAAGGGAAAACTAGCCATGTCTCCTGAGCTTATCCTGAAGATGGGGCTTGCTAAAGGTAAAGAAGCTGTATGGGTTGCTCCGTATTCTACACTCATGATAACAACTCCCCTTTGTACCAAGGCTCTTGGACACATGGGATTTCATTCAGTCTATGAAGAAGCCCTATAACCAGTGTAAGGCCCAGATGGATATATTTTAGAGCTGGGGAAAACAAGGCACAAGTAGCCATTTGCTCCAGAAAGCCAGGGCCTGGTAGAGCCGAGCCAGGCCCATTAGCTGCCAATTTGGCCTAAGGACAAGTGACACTCCTGGGAAAGTGTCAGTGCCTTCCTCCCAGGAGAAAGACACAGGCCCGGATCGGTTTACCGAGGAACGCTTTGCTGGCGGGGAACTAGGGTCTTGGCTCCTCTGAACCTCACCCCATGTCTGCACAGTGGGGTTAAGCAGAGTACACCCCTCTCAGGACCCTGGGAGGACTGGGGAGCCCCGGGAAAGGCCGCTGGGTCTTTTCAAAGGCTGTGAGGTTGAGTGATCTGAGGCTGCCGACAGCATAGGTTGAGGATCTCAGTTCCCTCCTCTGCAGACTGTTCCTGAAGGAAGACTGGGCCCAAAACCCTGGGCCTGGCCACTGCCTCCTCACTGGGGCTGTGCTGGGCCAGGTGCCCCCCTCCTACTCCCTGGAGGCAGGCGGCTGCTAATGGCTCCCTCCACAAGCTGGTTCATTAAAGATTTGTTCTGTTGAGTCGCAATCAAAATAAACAGACTGGCCTGAAAGCCAGGGAACTAAAAACCAATTAAGAGGGAATGGAGATGGAAGGGGGGTTGGGGGCAGGAGGAAAAAAGAGGCCGGGGCTTTCCAAAGACTCAGTTCCCATGGCAGCCGGCTTCCAAAATAGTCTGGGAATGAAAAATAATGAAAACCACCACAGAGAGAAAAGTGGTCCTGGCAGAAGAGTCCTGGCTTCGGGACTGGCTAAATCCCCCTGCTCAGGGCTCCCAGAGGGCACCTGGTGACCTGGTGTCCTGCCCCCACCCCCACCCAGTCCCCTTCCCTTCCGAGGTTGTGAGTGGTGCAGCCTCTCTGCAGGACCTTCTGCCAGGGCTCCAAGGGGAAGGAGCCACGCTCAACCCCTGCCCCACAGGTGGGCAGGGGACGCCAGGGAAATGGAGGGGGGTGTCAGGGGAGCCAGAGACGGAGTAAGGATGTGTCTGAAAGGGGGCATTCTGGACATCATGAGGACTCTAACAGGGCCCCAAGGAGGGTCCCTAGTGCTGTTGCAGAGGGCTTCCTGGAGGAAGCGACATGCAAGCTGAGATCTGAAGAAGGAGTAGGGACTGGCCCAGAGACAATCAGAAGGCAGCAAGAGAAAACAGAATCGCCACGGCCCCAGGAGTGGGGGTTCCATGGGGCTCACAACCATGGAGCTGGGCGTACACTGTGCCGAGCTTAGTGCTATTCAGGGCACTGAGTCCCCAGACTAAGATTCAAGGATGCAAAGGTGGGGGAGCTGGGCGCGGGGTACAGGTCTGCAGACTCGGCACCACCTTCTTCCCCTCTGCCTGGAGCTGGTCTTTCTGGGGAGCTCCCAGTGCCTGCCCCTTCCCTCACCCGGTGCCAGGGGAGCCCAGTGTGGCAGAGCGTCCTGCAGTCATTTCCTGGTGCCGGCTCCGAGGAGGCCCTGCTGCCCACCAGGAGGCATCCCGGTTAACCATCTCCAGACCCCCTTGTGGTCTGGTTTCTGTTTCATTGGTGAGGCAACAGGAAAGCTGAGATCCTATTAAGTTGATTTGCAGATGCCAAAAAGGAATAACAGCCAAAATGAAGTTAACCCTTTCACACCCCTCCTCCACCCACCTTCCCGGGCCACAGAAACAAGAGCATTGAATTGTTACCCATCACAAGAGGCAACTGCCTTGGCCTGGGGGAGCGGCTCCCCAGTCTGCAGGGACCCCAGGCCTCCCAGGTGGAACCCATCCTGCACAGCTGTAAGCAAGGGTGCTGGTCAGGAGGCGCACTGGGCCAGCAGCCCTCGCCAAGTGACCGGGCCCCTAGGTGGATGCAGGACTGTGCCGACTGGAGCCAGCTCTTCCAAACCGGAAGGAAGCAATGTGAGGGCCATGATGATTAGCTTCTCAGGGCCCTGATTTCTCACGAGCCTCTCCTTCCAAGAAGTGAAGTCCAGCCATGCTGAGTGGGAGCCCACTCAGAAATGGGACAGCCCTTTGAAATGAAGTCCAGCCATCACCCTCTAACATAGTATCTTCTGAAGGCTCTGTGCTAACAGAGGGGAGATGGACCAAGCAAAGAGCACTGGACCGAGACTCCAGAAGTAAGCAGGGCCTCATGGGGGCAGAATTGGCATGGGTTTTGTAGTCAGATACCCCTGGGTGTCAATTCTATCTCCACCATCCGGGAGCTGTGTGACTTTGGGCAGATTACTTCTCTCTGGGCTTCAGTCCCCTGAGCAATAAGCAGGTATAACAGTATCTACCCATATGGTCTATGTAAGATGCCCAGAGCAAGCTGGGCACTTAGTAGGAACTCAGTAGCATTCCTTCCTCCTCCAGGCCTCAGCTTCAACTGTAAAATGGGCTGCTATGGGTTGGATCTGGAATGTTCTCCAAAAGCTCGTGCGTTGAAGACGCAGTGCAGCAAGGTTCAGAGGTGGGCTTTTAGGAAATAATCAGATCATGGGGGCTCCAACCTCCTCAGTGGACTCATCCATCTGATGGGTTAAGAGTCTGAATGGATCATCGGGAGGTGGTGGGACCTTGTACAAGAGAATGGACCGCAGGGCCATGCCCTTGGGCTCCTTCTTCCCCGCCCCCTCCCGGCTGCCAGGAGCAGCTCTCCTCCACCACACGCGTCCACCTCACTGTTCTGCTTCACCTCAGGCCAAAAGCAGTGGAGCCGGCAGACCATGGATGGAATCCTCTGGAACCATGAGCCAAGATAAATCGTTCCTTCTTTAAGTTGTTTTTTTTTTCCTCAGGTATTTTGGGCACAATGATGAAAAGCTTACACCTGGGGAGAGATTGAAGATGGCGACATAGAGGTAAACAGCCTGTTTCAATCACTCTGAGACTCGGAACTCACCCACCGGGAAGACTGCTTCTTGAAAAAAAAAGAAAAGCAGTGAAAAACTCAACAAAACATTGAAACTGAAACATGGCAGAATCAGTCAGAAGAGAGAGCAGAGGACTGTAAAGAGCTCCACGCATCTCACCTGGTGAGCTGAGAGCCACGGCGGCGCCATCTTGGCCAGGCCACACTGGCAGCTCCCAGAGACCACCAGCAAAGAAGCAATAGATTATTGTGAAGCTAGCTACTACAGACCATCATCAAAAACTGTCAGCATTTCTCTTTACGCTAGACAAAGACCCGGCTACCCAGACAACCCAGTCAGATCCTGTGGCTGCAGTTGAACCCATCTCTTCCTGCAAGAAAAGCTAACACCTGGGGTGACAGCCATCCTGGGTTAAATGTGCAAGGCACCAGGAAAACTGCAAAGGGACTCAGGTACCTGCCAGGAATCTCTGGCTGGGGAAGATGCTGGAAGTTACTCTTTCCAGGCCCCTTCACCAGTATTCCTCTCGCCCCTTCCCTCGCCTTGCACAGCCTCTTCCTGGGCCACAGAGATGAAAGAACACTTGGGGAGCACCTACTCACAGCAGGATAAGAAATTGGGATTATTATACCACTCCCTGTCCCCTCCCCCAGCTGCAGGAAAAACACTTTTGGCACAGGAGGTGCACCTGGACTCATGGGTTCTAAGCACCTGGGTTTGGAATCCCAGGCCCTCTCACTCTGAGACCCTTGCTCCTGCCCCTGGCCCCAGGTCAACAGCAGAATGACTCCCAGAGCCTTGGGAACTGTCCAGGGCCAGCATGAGGAGTCTTCTGAGACCTGAGAGTGGCTAATATGCCAGGGCCATCCTGGGGAGTTCTCCCTTCCTAAGGGTGCTGAGACAGCGGTCACCTCTCCACTCACAGAGGGACACGCCACCTGGAGTGAGAGGACAAGATGGCGGCCAGGCAGCCTGGCCTGGGAGGAGGTGGTGCTCAGTCCTGAGTTTGAGTCTGAGCATAGTTGGGTAAACTTGGACGAGTTTCCTAACCTGTCTGTCTCTCGCTTACCTCATCCAAAGATTCAGGACAGGAAGAGCACTTGTCCTATCTCATAGGCTGTGAGGAGATTCAAATGTTGACTGGGACGTGTTGAAAACAGTAAACTTCGTTCTCATTAGTAATTAGTGTACTTTTAAAAATTTTATTTGTTTGTGTTTCTAAGCAGCAGATTTGCTAAGTGGGTTAAACGGCATCTCACTCCTCACTCCTGGAATGAGCTGTTGACACTAGTCCTGCCTGTTCACAGACAGCGAAGGGGAATCCAGGCCTGGCCTCTCAGAATAGCCTATGCCCAGGCCAGAGCCCCAACTGTTTATCTCTTGTGCTGGTGTGTGGGCCTGAGACTAGACAAGCAAAGGAAGCCTGTGCCACAGGCAGCTCTCCTCCCCGGACTCAGAGCAGCTCCTCCTCACAGCGTCTTTGCCTGTCTTTGTGTGATGTCCTCCTCTTTGTACCCACCTACTTGTTGTGCCCACTCTCGGCCTCTGTGCCTTTGACTGTCTAGCACGCGGCCTACTGTGGCCACCTGCCACACCACTTTGGCCTTTTTCTAGAATCACAATTCTGCTTCATTCCGATGCTGGTTTCCACTCAGAACTTATTATCCACGAGTAAGTCTCTTTGGACAGGATTCTTGTTAATCCCCAAACTCCACCACTAGCTGCTCTAGACTCTCTTTGCCGTCTCACCTTAGGGGCTCCATGACCAGGTCTGGGCTGGTGATGTCTGTGGTGCTGCATGCTGATCCTTAGAGTCCACAGTGTGAGTGGAGGCTGTTTCACCTTCATAAGGAACAAGCAAGAAATGGTTCTGTTCTCTCTATCTTCCCCTATCGACACTAAAGGATTCTGTACTATTCCTTTACTCATTGAAGGCTCCCTTAACTACAACTTGGTTCAATCCATAACTTTTAAATTTCCTTGATTTCTAGAACAGTCTGATTCTGGTCATTAAGATGCAGTTCTGAGACAGGCGTGGTGGCGCACACCTGTAATCCCAGTACTTTGAGAGGCTGAGACAGGAAGATTATAAGTTCAAGGACAGCCTCAGAAACATAGTGAGACTCTCAGCAACCTAGTGAGACCCTGTTTCCAAAAACAAACAAAAAAAGGTCTGGGAATGTAGCATAGAGTTGGAACACTCCTGGGTTCAATCCCCAGTACCACTAAAAATAATAATAATAATAATAATAATAATAAAGATGCAATTCTTCCTGTTTGTTTCTTCTCCTCCCTCCCCAGGAGAGGCTGGAACAATGGCTCAGCTCCCCAAGATGGGGATCTGATCTGATCTGCATACATTCCCTCCCCCCCCATCCCAGGTAAGCTCATCTGGTGTGTGGGGACAAAGGAGAGGAGAAAGGCACATATCTTCTAATATTTTCAAGGTCACGTCCTCTCTGGGCTGATTGCTCCTACTAATTATTCGGTTAAGCCCAATAACCTTTGGTGTCCTGGGCGGGCAGGCATCCCTAGGCTGTTCTCCCCTGTGAGGACCAAAGGCAAAGACTCTGGAGCCTTTTGCTGCTGGTCCTTCTTATTCAACCGGTAGCCTAAGGGGGAGAAAGGACTGGGGGGAAGGGAGCAGGTAGTGACAGCAAGTCAGGACTCAGTTGCAAGCACTTGACCCCCAAGAAACTCAGGGAGTGCTGCAGACTGAATGTGTGTGTCTCCCCCACCCCTAAATGCACAGGTGGAAATCCTGATCCCCAGTGTCATAGCACTTGGAGGTCTGGCCTTTGGAAGCTCATTGGGTCATAAGGGTGAAACTCTCATGAATGGGATCAGTGCCCTTATGAGAGGGGCCCCAGAGGGCTCCCTTGCCCCCTTTCAGCATGTGAGGACGCAGAAAGAAGACAGCCATCTACACACCAGGAAGTGGGCCCTCACCAGGCGCCAAACCTGCTGGTGCCTTGATCTGGGTTTCCAGTCCCCAGAACTGTGACAAACAGATTTCTGTTGTTTATAAGCCACCTAGTCTATGGCATTTTGTCACAGCAGCCTGATCTAAGCAGGAGGCCTGGCCTGGACAAAAGCTGGAGAGACCCTGCTCAGGTCACAGAGGCAGACTGGAAATGCTGTTCTCCCACTTTCAGGCATCTTCACATAGAAAAAGCATTTTGCAATCACCTTCCAAAAAAAAAAACTTTCCAAAAAGAGACAAATAAATGCGGGCAAGCGATTTTTGATCTAGGAAACACAGGTAATGAGAACTTTAAGAATGAGTCTCAAAAAAACCAAGTCTCTTGGTGTCTTCCTCCTTTGTCTCTAAGGGAGGGAAAGGCTTCCCTTTCCCTGTCAATTTAAGGGGAAGAATATACTCTCTCTTATGAGAGCTTCACACTACCCCACAGACCACAAACTCCCACCTCTCCCCAATCCTGTTTTTGTTTTATTTTGTTTTGTTTTTGCAGTACTAGGGATTGAACCCAGGGGAGCTCTACCACTGAATTACAACCCCAGCCCTTCTTATTCATTTATTTTGAGACAGGGTCTGGCTAAGTTGCCCAGGAACTTGTGATCCTCCTACCTTAGCCTCCAGAGTCACCGGGATTACAGGTGTGGGCCATGTGTCCAGCCCCTCCCCAGTTCTCTTATATTGACCAGGGGGTGGAACTTCCATCCAGGGACCCCAACAATAGTGGACAGTTTCATTTGTACCAACAGAAATGAACCTGCCTACAGTGAAGGACACAGGGCTGCCAAGCAAGGGTGGAGGGCAGATGTATCTTCCCAAGGAGGTGCACACGGAGCCCTGTGGGCATGTTAAACTGGGAGGCTGATGGATTATTTCTGTCTGGAAGGAATGTGCCTTCATGAAGGGAAGTGGATAACTGTGACAGCATGAAATGGTCAGACAAGCTGATCTGGACAACCTAAGGGCAGGTCAGAGTGAATTATTGTGCTTCACAGTACTTTGAAGAAAGGCAGCTTTACTATTTTGAAGTAGATACAGTAATGGGCCCCAGGTGTGACCAGGAGCACTCCCTGGGAAAACTCTCTCAAGGACTAGCTAAGAATTAGTTGTACCCGGCAGAGCAGCAGTTCATCTGTGAATGGGTAGGCTTCCCCTGTGTTTATAAATGTCTTATTTGAATGCCTCACCTAACACCACCTTCTCACTATCTTTTTGTACTTCCACAAAGTTAGCCTAAGCAAACGCTAACTCCCCCCAGTCTTATCCAAATGATTACAGATCTCAAATGACCCTTTCCCCACAACCAAAGAAGTTTTCCTGAGTCTGCAACCTCTGTGAAACTGCCATTCTCACGGCAGGAGGAGTTGAGCCAAGATACCCACACAAAGACAACCTTGACCCCAGCCCTAACTCATCTCAAAGCACTCTTCAGACTCAGGTGCAGAACTGAAGTACTCCAGGGGAGAAGAGGGAGAGCTGGAGGTTCCTGGGAACTGGGCCTCATACAGGCGTTGAAAGAGTGACTAATTCAATTCAGTAGATATTTATTCAGTGAACACTGTGCACCTGATTCTATAGGGGATGCTGTGATGAATGAATCATGGTACGTCTGCTCCAGAAAATCGAATCTCAAGAGAGGACATGGGTACTAAGCATGGCACAAGGCAAGGTGAAGGTTACCTAACAGGATAGAAATAAACAGCACCCCACAGTGACCCAAGAGAAAGAGATTTCTTCCAGATGGAGAACTACAAGAGGCTCCATGAAGGAGCTCTTCTCTGGTTGAAGACATGTGTTCTGCTGCCCAGTGACTTTTGCTCCCAGCAACACATGATAGAAAATTCTCATACATGAACTTGAGGAGACAAGGGCAAAGACATTCTGCGCAGCTCTCTACGTAATGTCAAAAAGTTAGAAATGACCTAAATGTTTGCAAATGGGTAAGAAGATGAATTAATGAGGTATATTCACATAATGAAACACTATTGCTATGGTTTGGGTGTGGTTTGTTACCCGAGGGTTCATGTGTTGAAAGGTTGGTCCCCGGAATGGTGATGTGAGAGGTGGTGGGGCCTTTAAGAAGTGGAGCCTAGTGGAATTTTATTAGGTCATCAGGGGTGCTGCCCTCAGAAAGGATTAAGATGCAGAGGCTGGGGGTGGGGGATATACCTGTAATCCCAGTACTTGGGAGACTGAGATAAGAGGATCGCAGGTTCAAGGCCAGCCTCAGCAACTTAGTGAAACTGTTTCTTTTTTTTGTGTGTGGTACCAGGGATTGAACCCAGGGGCATTCTACCTCCAAGCTGCACCCCCAGCCCTATTTTTTAGTCTTTATTTTGAAACAGGGTGTCACTAAGATGTGGAGGGCCTTATTAAGAAGCTGAGGCTGGCCGCGAACCCGGATCCTCTAGTCTCAGCCTCCCAAGTACTGGGATTACAAGTGTGCGCCATCACGCCCGGCATGAGACTGTTTCAAAATAAAAAGGGCTGAGGGTGTAGCTCAGAGGTAGAACACTCTTGGATTCAATCCCTAGTAGTAATAATAATAATAATAATAATAATAATAATAATAATAAATGTTAGTTAAATAGGATTAAATACAAACATTTTTAAAGTAAGAGTGTGAATATATGGACTTTTGTTACATTATTCTTTATTTCTCTGTATGTTTGAAATAAATACATTAAGAAAATGAAGCCTTTCATTCCTCTAGAAATAGTGTATAAAATATTGTCAGATAAATATTGGTCTTAGTGCAGGTTCTGAGAGGAAAAAAGAAATCCTATTCCAGGGCTTTTGTGGAAAACAGTAAGCAGCAACTGTTTAGCATCACTGCTGCCTGAAGTGGTGATGACAGATGGCGCGAACAAGAGATGGGGGAAAAACTAAAAAGGATGATCCCTGGAAGGAGATATCCACAGGGGGCTTGGAAATACTGACACATTCCAAGGCCACCAGCATGTGCGGGCTTACATGTGCCCAGGAAAACCCTGAACGAGTCCCCATCTCTCACCACCCGCTGGCCTTGAGGCACTGGGGAGGTAGGGAGTAAAGCTCAGGCAGAGCTGTCCACCACCCAGGCACTGAAAGGGTGACCCAACACATACATACAGCCCTTTGGCAAAGAGGGGAAGACTTGCCCCTTCAAGGTATTTAAGGAAATCTCTGACCAGTCAGTAGGCCGATCAGAGACTTCCATGACTGCACCTATAGGAAATACAGATTTGGGGTGAGGGAGGGTTCTGGGCTTAATCCCTAGTATCCCCACTCCCCCACACACACAAAATGAAGGAGAAATTAAGCCATTTCCCAATTAGCAAACATGACAGAAAAGTCACGATAAATGTAAATGAGCCAATCTAGACAGAGGTTCTCAAATTGGATTTTTGTGTATGTGTATGCAGTAGTAGATATTGAACCTAGGGCCTCGTGCATGTTAGGTATATTATACCACTGAGCTACATTCCCATCCCTTTCCTTTTTCCTTTTTTTTTTTTTTGTGGTACTGGAGATTGAACCCAGGGGCATTCTACCTCCAAGCTATACCCCCAGCCCTATTTTTTATTCCTTATGTTGATACAGGGTCTCACTAAGCTGTGGGAGGCCTCACTAAGTAGCTGAGACTGGCCACGAACTTGTAAATCCTCCTGTCTCAGCCTTCCAAGTACTGGGATTACAAGCGTGTGCCACCACACCCGGCAGGGGAGTAAAGTAAAAGAGTAAAATCAGATATTCCAGAAGAAACAGTAACTGAAGGAAAGCTGGCATAGTGATACCAGTATCAGATAAACTAGACCTCAAGACCAAAAGCATCTTCAGGGATAAAGAGGACCAACGATACATAAGGACAAAAGGAAATTCACCAGGAAGACAGCAGTCACTATATTACTCATATTTTTCCCTTGGAATATTTATAAAAACTGACCATGAACTATGTATGCATTAAAAATTTTTAAGTAATCCCAAAATAAAGCAGAAGGAAATAAATAATAAAGATGAGCACAGAGATTAAGGAAATAAAAAACAGGCATAGTGAGCATCGACAAAACTAAATCCTGGTTCTTTGAAGGACTTTTATAGTAGCAAAGGTGATTAATATAAAAGGAGTGAAGACACAAATGACACTCTGTGGAGCTAAGTTGCTGCACCAGCCCTGGTCCCCATGTTCAGAACTGTTATGGGGATAAAAGAGTTTTCTCTCTGTTCAAGCCACTGTTGCTGTGGGTGTCTGTTGCAGCCAAACCTAATCCTAACCAACACAGAGGGCTAAGCCAGGCCTGGACGGGGCCCAGCATCCAGACTAGCTCAGGCAAGATGGAGGATGGTAGGAGGCAGCAAACCAAGTGCACCACGGGTGATCAGGTGAAACGATTGCACTTGAGAAGCATAGGTGACAGGTGAGGCCATAGGCTGAGGTGGCCCCTGGGACAGTGGCCAACAAGACAAGTAGTGACCACAGTAACTGATAGACTGCCATGCCTGCTTTCAACAGTCTCCTGGCTTTCTAGGTAGACTTGTCATAGGGCTACTTCTTGGAGACCAGAACCATTATTGGGCAGGTCTTACTCCTCATAGTCTCCGGTTTGTGTGCTAGTCTTCCTTTTGAAAGTTCCAGGAGACACAATTCAAACTAGCTTAACCTATAAAGGCAATGTGTTTTCTCATTTAGCTCAGCTCAATCCAACTGCTCAAACTATGGACCCACAGTTTGCTGGGCACAATGGCACATGCCTATAATCCCAGTACTTGGGAGATTGAGACAGGAGGATTGCAGGTTCGAGGACAGACTCAGCAACTTAGTGAGATTCTCAGAAACCTAGCGAGACCCTATTAAAAAGCAAAAACATAAAAAGGGCTAGGGGTGTAACTCAGAGGTGGAATGCCCCTGGGTTCAATCCCCAGTACCACAAAAGAAAAAAAAAAGACCCACAGTGTTGGACCCATGTGATCCCATACTAGCCCCACACCAAAGCTCCAGATTCTTCTCTATTAAGAGAAAAATGGCTTCCACAGGTCCAAGTTTCTCATCCTCACACCACCCCATCCAAGGAGAAAGCTCATTTCCAATCCCAACTCCTCCCTTCCAAGTCTGGTGTTTAGTGTTCTAGGTCATGTGCCTGCATCTAAACCAGTTAAAAGTTCTAGGTCTCTAGCCCTAGAACTACGGCTAAATCAAATGATTTCGACAAATCGATGAGTCTCACTCTCCTTATATATGAGAAATGATGTTAATCATCTACCTTGCAATATTTTCAGACAGTATAAATAAAATCAGTCTTTGGTCACTTAGCACAGTGTCTGACACACTTCTGCATTTGATCAGTAGTAGCTACAAATAACTGTTAGCACTGACATTAAAAACTGGGCCTCAGCCACGCATGGTAGCGCACGCTTGTAATCCTAGTACTTGGGAGGCTGAGACCGGAGGATCTGGGTTTGCAGCCAGCCTCAGCTAATTAGTGAGGCCCTCCACAACTTCGTGAGACCCTGTTTCAAAATAAAGACTAAAAAATAGGGCTGGGGGTGTAGCTTGGAGGTAGAATGCCCCTGGGTTCAATCCCCAGTACCGGCAATAAAAGAAAAAAAAAAACTGGGCCTCAGCCCAACATGGTGGCAGACACCTGTAATCCTAGTACTTAGGAGGCTGAGACAGGAGGGTTGCAGGTTCGAAGTCAGCAACTTAATGAGACCCTGTTTCAAAATAAAAAATAAAAATTGGACTGGGGATATAGCTTGGGTGTAGAATACCCCTGAGTTCAATCCCCAGTACCAAAAAAAAACACAAAACAAAAACACAGGCCTCTGTTCCCATCCCTGGGGTGATAAAGTTGGGCTGGGGCTCCCAGTTTGAAATGAGTGTCAGTCTGGGACTAAACTCCTCAAAGGAGAGACTAAAATTAAAATACACTCGATTTCCAGTGCTAAGGAGTAAACCAAGGCAGTATGTCCACAGTACGGTTGAAGGCACAGGGACCCAGGGAAGTCTACAGTTCCCTCTAATTGCCCAGCAACCCCAAAGATGAAGAGGCAGAGGTAACTCTGCCCCAGCACCAGTTTCCCAGCGCCCTCTGCACTTTGTAGCCTCCCCTGCGATCCTGCCTGGGCCCCTGTGGGGATCGCCCCATTAAATGACCACAGTCAAAGCACGGGGAGCAGAAAGCCTGCGGAGCCCCCTCTAGCTCCGCTCATGGTGGGTGACAGGGTCATATGTCCTGACAGGCCTTTACCCAGGGAGAAAAATCTTTCTAATAGCCCAAAAGAATGCCCTAATCTGACAACTCGTTTAGCAGATTATTGGGCCTGGCTTTGATCTTCACTGGGCATAATGAGTGTGGTTCTTGGGCCAATCAGCAGTCATTAATTAGTAGAACAGCCAGCAGCTGAGCCTGCCCAGGAACAGGGCCCTCGGCTTGCGAACTGAGAGCCGAGGGTGGAGATGTTTAGGAGTATCAGACCCAGAGCGAAGCTGTGGGATATCAGGGTCACCAGGACCAATCCTGGGGTCCCTCTGAGAAAGGGCTTTAAACAAGGCCTTCACATGACACATGTGACTCTTGATGCCATCCAGGGACTGGACATTGAGTCCCCCAATGGCCCCAATTCCTATAACACATAACCCAATAATGACAACACAGCAACAACTGAATGCATAGCTGTGTGTCACTCCATGAAACACAGCACCATGGTGTGCAGGCACAGAGCCAAAGCCACTCAGTTCTGTATCCAGCCCTCTCCCAGAAGGCAGGCCCTGCCTCTTTGACATATTGGCTCTCAGTTCCTACTTCTCCCTTGTCTTGGGCGCTGCATTCCCACCACATGGCCCTTTGGGTCCCTAGGAGCAGAAGGGCTCAAGAGAGTATCAAGCCCCTTGCATCATCATCCCAAGAGCATCAGGACCAGCCTCAAGATCCTGCATTAGCTGGGGTTTCAACAGGGGCATGGCCAGGGAGACAGATGCAGAGAAACCTCACTGGCATTCCTGAGTCAGAAGGGCCAGGGGCAGTGTGGGTCGGGAACACATGTTCTGGACTCAGTGCAGAAAGAGCTGCATTCACATGCCATCCTCTGCCACTCACTAAAGGACCAAGTGACCCTGGGGTGGGGCCTGCACTTCTCTGTGCAAGGAAGGATTGTTTTCCATGTTGCCATTGCATAAGCAGCTGCCCTTAGTTGTTGCATAATACCAAAATACAGAGCTGAAGTTAATAATGCATTTTAAAATCAGTGAAACTAAATGTTTAATTTATTTTAACTTCAAAAATTAACAAAC
>PVJS01011566.1:32638-45723 GCA_004027185.1 Glis glis | reverse complement strand
AAAAAAAAAAAAAAAAGTAATCTCCCAGCCAGATGTGCTGACGTGTGCCTGTAATCCCAGTACTTGGGAGGCTGAGACAGGAGAATCACAGGTTCAAGATCAGCCTCCGCAACTTAGTGAGACTTTCAGCAATTTAGCGAGACCTTGTCTTAAAAAGAAAGAAAGAAAAGAAAAGGCTAGAAATGTAGCTCAGAGGTAAAGTGCCTCTTGGTTCAATCCCCAGCACCACACACGCACACACACACACACACACACACACACACACACACACACACACACACGTAATCGCCCACAGAATACAATCTTTAATGTTAAGGCTGTGTTGCCTCTAACCATTGGTTTTAAGAATTGTATTTGAGTTGGGTATGGTGGCGCATGCCTGTAATCCCAGTACTTGGGAGACTGAAACAGGTAGATTGCAGGTTTGAAGCCAGCCTCAGCAACTTAGTGAGGCTCTCAGCAACTTTGTGAGACCCTGTTTCTGAATAAAAGAGAAAATGGAGCTGGGGGTATAGCTCGGAGGTAGAATGCCCCTGGGTTCCATCCCCAGCACCAACACACACACAAAAATTATATTTGTGTGAATTTGCTTCTTACATGAAGCTAAGTTTGCTCGCCTCAAATTTATAAAGTAAAAATAAAGTTTCGTCCCTTGAGTTTAGATATGATGAGGTCTTTAAAAGTCAAAAATTTGCATCTCCCAGATTGCTAATGATAATGAACATTTTTTCATATATTTATTGGCCTTTGGTATTTCTTCTTTTGTGAAGTATCTATTTAGTTCAATTGCCCATTTCTTGATTAGGTTATTTATTTATTTATTTATTTATTTATTTATTTATTTATTTAATGTTAAGTCCTTAAGTACTTTGTAGCCAGGCGTGGTGGTGCACACTTGTAATACCAGTACTTGGGAGGCTGAGACAGGAGGATCGCAGGTTCCTGGCCAGCCTCAGCTACTTAGTGAGGCCTCTGCAACTTAGAAACTCTGTTTCAAAATAAAGAATAAAAAATAGGGCTGGGGGTGTAGCTCCAAGGTAGAATGCCCCTGGGTTCAATAGCCAGTTCCAAAAAAAAGTACTTTGTATATTCTAGATATTAGTCCTCTATCAGAGGAGTAGCTGGCAAAGGTCTTCTCCCATTGTGTAGGCTCTTTCTTTAGACTCTTGATGGTTTCCTTTGATGAACAGAAACTTTCTAGTTTTCCATTTATTAATTATTGTTTTAATTTCTTGAGCTTTGGGGGGTCTTATTGAGGAAGTTTCTACCTGTACTTATATGTTGGAGTGTTGAACCTATGCCCTCCTCTAGTAATTTCAAAGTCTCGGGTCTAATTTCCAGGTCTTTGAAACATAATGCACCAATAAAAGTATTTTTTAAGCCAAAAATTATTATAGAGTTTCAGACTCGAAGTGAAAAGGTTATTGAAGCATCCTATAAATTTTAATGTCTAAACAAGTAAACATAAGTTTCCATAACCCACAGAAGTGAAAAGCTTCTGAAGACACCAGGCACAGTGGCACACACCTGTAATCCCAGTACTTGGGAGGCTGAGACAGGAGGATCACAGGTTCGAGGACAGCCTCAACAAGTAGTGAGACTCATCAACCTAGCAAGACCCTGTTTCAAAATAAAAATAAAATAGGTCTGGAGAAGTAGCTTGGAGGTAGAATGCCCCTGGGTTCAATCCCCAGTACCACAAAAACAAAACAAAAAACAAAAAAACTTCTGGAGTCTTTATTCTTTCTTTCTTTCTTTCTTTCTTTCTTTCTTTCTTTCTTTCTTTCTTTTCTTCTTCTTTCTTTCTCTTTCTTTCTTTCTTTCTTTCTTTCTTTCTTTCTTTCTTTCTTTCTTTCTTTCTTATTTTTGCGGTACCGGGGATTGAACGCAGGGGCGTTCTACCTCCGTGCTATGCCCCCAGCCCTATTTTTTTATACTTTATTTTGAAACCGGGTCTCACGAAGTTGCGGAGGGCCTCGCTAAGGAGAGAGAGAGAGAGAGAGAGAGACAGAGAGAGACAGAGAGAGACAGAGAGAGAGACAGGGAGAGAGAGAGCGAGAGAGCTGAGGCTGGCCCCAAACCCAGATCCTCCGGTCTCCGCCTCCCAAAGTACTGGGATTACAAGCATGTGCCACCACGCCCGGCTGGAGTCTTTATTCTTATTAAAGTAGAAAAGGTCCTGAAGACCCAAAAGTGAGACAGCCACAGTGGGCCACACCCAGCCATGACCCGGACATTTCTTGCTGTGACCTCACAAGGAGCCATTGTGAGGGGGCCTCAAGCACTGGCTATATAAGGCCCTCGCCGCTGCCGGATTTTTCCATAAGTATAGGCAGCTCTTGGTGGTGACCTGTCGGA
This sequence comes from Glis glis, assembly GCA_004027185.1. Lineage (NCBI taxonomy): Eukaryota > Metazoa > Chordata > Mammalia > Rodentia > Gliridae > Glis > Glis glis. The sequence goes on along the minus strand of PVJS01011566.1, from coordinate 43,365 downwards.
CTCAGCTTGCTTGGTGATGTGGTGACTTTGGATCTGATTTGTTGGTTTGGGCTTTTGGCTTTGTTGTTTTGTGTGTAGTTTTGTTTGTTTGGGTTTGTTATTTTGTTGTACTCTTGTTTTGTTTTGTAGCTAGCATCGTTTGTTGCTCTTGCAACTTTCCATGGACAGTGCCAGGAGAGAGTAGTGAGGCGGGGCCGGGCCTCTTGGCCAGCTCTCCCTGTGAGAATGCTCTCAGCGGCCATTATGAGACCCTGAGGAACACTGGCAAGGGCACCTTTGTCCAGGTCAAACTGGCCCGCCATATCCTCACTGGACCGAGGTAGCTGTGAAGGTCCTAAGGATATAATGACTGTGGAGCACCCGAAGGTGGTCCAGTGGTTTCAGATTGCAGATACCGCCAACTATGTCCACCTGGTGATGGAGTACGTTTGTGGAGGGCACTGGCTCACTGGCTCACTGGCCGCCGGCTACGTCTACTTAGTGATGGAGCACTTGTGTGGAGGGCACTGGCTCACTGGCTGCCAACTACGTCTACCTGGTGATGGATCACATGTGCAGAGGCTACTGGTTCACTGGCTGCTTACTATGTCCACCTGGTGATGGAGTACGTTTGTGGAGGGCACTGGTTCACTGGCTCACTGGCCGCCGACTACATCTACCTCATGATGGAGCACTTGTGCGGAGGGCACTGGCTCACTGGCTCACTGGCCGCCGACTACGTCTACCTAGTGATGGAGCACCTGTGCGGAGGGCACTGGCTCACTGGCTGCCAACTATGCCTACCTAGTGATGGAGCACTTGTGTGGAGGGTACTGGCTCACTGGCCACCGACTGCATCTATCTGGGATGGAGCAGATGTGCGGAATGCACTGGCTCACTGGACGCCAACTATGTCTACCTGGTGATGGAGCACTTGTGCAGAGGGCACTGGCTCACTGGCTGCTTACTATGTCTACCTGGTGATGGAGCATGTGTGTGGAGGGCACTGGCTCACTGGCTCACTGGCCGCCGACTATGTCTACCTAGTGATGAAGCACTTGTGCGGAGGGCACTGGCTCACTGGCTGCTTACTATGTCTACCTGGTGATGGAGAATGTTTGCAGAGGACACTGGCTCACTGGCTCACTGGCCGCTGACTACGTCTACCTAGTGATGAAGCATTTGTGTGGAGGGCACTGGCTCACTGGCTCACTGGCCGCTGACTATATCTACCTAGTGATGGAGCACATGTGCAGAGGGCACTGGCTCACTGGCCACTGACTGCATCAACCTGGGATGGAGCACGTGTGCGGAGGGCACTGGTTCACTGGCCGCCAACTACATCTACCTGGTGATGGAGCACATGTGCGGAGGGCACTGGCTCACTGGCTGTTTGCTATGTATACCTGGTGATGGAGCACATGTGCGGAGGGCACTGGCTCACTGTGACCTGTATTATACGAACATGTTGCTGCTGCATGCTGGCCCCAAAGATTCACCCTGGATCCAACCAAGTAGCCCCAGTGAAAGGGGAGCAGAGGTGCCGAGGATTATTTAACATCAATGTATCTCTAGTGCAAGCAGACCCCTAAAAGGGACAATACCAACTCCCTGGACCCTGACATCAGTCAGCCCAGCGTGGACTCGGACAGCTGCAGGAGGAACATGCAAACTGCCTGGGGTTCTCCACGGAGATTGCAGTGATGAGGCCATCTGGAGCCTCCTAGAGATGAGGGGACCCCTCTGCCCCCACCTGGGAGAAACCGCAGAGACTTTTTCCTGGGAAACTTCCCCTGCCCTGAGATGGTTCTTAATAAATTTCTGTTTCTTATGAATCTTACAATAAAATTGATGATCCTGAAAGATGAAAGAAATAAAATAAAATAAAATTTATAAAGTACATACCTGCACTGTCGTCACTGTCTGTGTCCTCAGACTTTGTTCAATACAGACTGTATTCTGTCACTCTCTCACCCTGTCTCATTATCCATCACCAAAAGCTTGGCCCATGCATTGGTTACAAAGCATCAAGACACATTTTTGCTTTCTGCCTAAGGCCTGTGTGTAATACATTTTATGACTCTAACAGTTATTTCTTAAAAGTAATATGAATGTGAGTTTTTCTCCATTATCCAGCAAAGCTATTTAACTTCACATATTAGGACCCTGAATTTCCCAGCAGAAACTGAAAACCAGCGTTAATTCACTTATGAGTCAGTTAAAAATTTTCCTAGAAATGTCTGAGGAACTGTCAGGTACTCCCTAGGTTTTGTCTTTGACAGAGGCACAAGAAATGATCTATGGAAGGAAGTTTTCAAAAGGGGAATACCTAAGCAAATTCTGGCCCATTTAGTTGGCAAAATCATACTACATAAAAGCACATGCATGAAAATATGTATGTGAAATAATACAAGTTGTTTCTACAACTGATTAAAGCTGTACATTTGGTTTGTATATTCACAAACCAAACTTGACAATAAATCTAAAAGTTATAAAGTGTAAAAGACTGAATGGGTCAGGCATGGTGGCGCACACTTGTAATCCCAGTATTTGGGAGGCTGAGACAGGATCACAGGTTTGAAGCCATCCTCAGCAACATAGTGAGGTTCTCAGCAACTTAGCAAGGCTCTCAGCAACTTAGTGAGACCCTATTTCCAAATAAAAAATAAAATAGGGCTGGGGTTGTAGCTCAGAGGGAGAAGGCCTCTGGGTTCAATCCCTAGCACCACACACACACACACACACACACACACACACACACACACAGATGGTGGGCAGCCATGGGTCAAGTGTCAATACACAGATACAAGAAGTTTAGAAAGTACCAGGAGGGACTGATGAGCACCAGAAAGGTCTCGAAAGCCCAGTGGTGTCTCTACCACAGTCCAGACTCAGAAACTTGTCTTTTTGGTATCCAAGAGATGATTAGGTTCAGAGATGATGACTAATGGTAACCAAATTCATAAGGGCTGATGCATAAACCTAAAGGCCAAGTTATTTTAATTTACAATGAGATTTACAACAATTCCAGAGGTCAATTACTCTCATCCTCTAGCCCTTACATTCTCTCCTTACAGGCAGATGCACAGAGAAAGCTTAACTATCATCAGAAAGTTGCTGAGTGTAGTATCAGAATGAAGCACATTAGTCAAATGATTCAAATTTTAAGACTCAGGATAAGTTGTCTGGAAGCCTCCATCTCTGAAGATGAGACATGCTGGGGACCAGGACCAGACAGGTGGGGCCCTCTATCTTGGACTGTTCTAGAATGAACCCACTTTCTTCTGTGGCTGACCAACTCCCTGTGATTGGAAGCCTTTGCTCCTGCTGGCCCAGGAGTCCCGCTCAGGGCCTTGGGTGGTGCCGGGCACTCTGGGCCGTCCTGGAGAACCACTCCTCCCAGACAGTGACTGGCTGCGGTGGTGCAGCTGGCGGGATGGGGCAGAGGTGCGCGTTCCGGGAGCTGTGGTGCATGGAATGGGGATGGCCTCTGCTCCCAAGCCCATGCATCAGGTAAAGTGTCCATCATGACTTCCCTCGGGGGTGAGGGGACCCCACAACTAAGTGAATGTCATCAGACAAAGCTACCGGCAAACCCCCAAATGGCTCCTTCAGGGAAAAGCTTCTGGAACCAATCCTCTCTGAGGGCTACTTGCCTGTGTGTGCAGGAGGTATCTGCAGTTACCCCATGGGACTGTCATTCACAGACTTCTTGTCTCCCTCCAAGCCTGCTGGAACCTTCTCCTCACTGCTCTCAGGAGAGGCCTGCTCCACCACCTAAGTCTTCTCTCTTCCAGTTCTGCTATTCAAGGCCTTGTCTAAGGCCACCACCTCCATGAGGGGCCCAGGTTGGGGAGACTGCTCCTTCCTCTGACTGCCTGCCATTGCCCTTTGTGTCATTTATCACAGAGCACTTACTAACGATGAAAAAGGCTGAAGTTGACGGAGCACTTTCTAGGTACGAGGTGCTATGCTAAGCACTTTGCTTCATTTAATCCTTAAACCTATCCCACAAGGTAGGGCTGTGACTATTCTCACTGTACAGATAAAGAATCTGAGACCCTCAGAGGATAAGGAACCTGCCCAAGGCCACACAGTTTATAAGAGACAGGGTTTGACGGCAAATCCTTTGACTCCGGAGCCTGTTACGCTTACACGTACTGCCGTGGGTCTTAGTTATTTGTGAATATGAGCACACACCTGCTTTTTATCATAGGTCAGGGGTTGGAAAGCCATGCCCCTTGGGCTACAAGTGCCCACAGGGTGTTTTTGTGTGGCCACCTAGCTAAGAAACATTTTCACATATTCAAAGGGTTAAAAAAAAAAGGAGGGATGGGGAAAGGTCATTTGTGAGCAAAAAGCCTAAAATATTGTTTATCTGGCCCTTAACAGAAAAGTTTGCCAACCCCTGTACTGGATCATTAATACTTTGAAAACAGGTTGCTACTCTCCCACAGGACCTAACACAATATCCCCTCAACTGTTTTTACAATGAAAGAAGAAAAGTAGAGAGAAGAAACCTTTCCAAAGTTCTGCTAGACCATGAGGATAGAGCTTCCACCTTTCCAGCGCTCTGGGGAATGATGTAGTGCTGCAGTGGCATCAGATCTCCAGAGACAAAGATAGGGTACGGTCTCCTGCAAGAAAAGGGTGAGTTTGCACAATCGCACCACCTAGATGCTCAAGGGCAACTTGAAGCACCCTGAAAGTCCTGGTTAGCATTAGAGGCACAGCTGTGGCCCACAGCTTGATCACATCAAGTGCACGTCTTCACTACCACTATGTGTTAAAGATCTATTTGGGGTGTCTTCTCTGCCTGCCATCCCTGGGGAGGGGCTTCCCAGGACATGGATAACCCTCCCCACACCTTCCTATAACTTTACCTGGGTCACAGTGATGGGACAGTCGAAGTGAGACAGATCAGTCTCTGACGAATTGGGAATTGGGAATGAGGACCAGCCGCCCACTGTGGGATGGTCTCTTGAGTAGAATAGCTGTAAACATGGAGGCTGAGGACAGGCCAAGGGCAGGGATGAGCAGAGGAAAGCAGCTACAGAGAGTAAAGAATTATCCCTGATTGAAGCAGAGACCAGAAGCAGAAAAAGAGGGCGACTAGCTTCCCAGGCCCAGCCTTTGGGAGAGCCGACTGCCCCTGGATACCATGAGGTCACCCTAGTTAAGTTAGCTTGAGTGGGCTTCTGTTACTTGCAGCCAGAAATGACCTGACAATGACAGTGATCCCTCTCCTCCTTGGGCATCATGCACAGTCCTGACAGCTCACTGGAGCTTGGACTGTGGGAGCTGGAGCTGGACATACCAGATGGGGGCACTTAACTTCAGAATAAAATACTGTTGCCAAAGAATTTTCACGGGGACTGTTCCTCTGGCCTCTCTGGTGTCTGACGGCTCTGACCCTAACAAGATGGGAGACAGCCACCCAAATCAATGTGTAGACATTGCTTTGATTCTCAGTTGTAAAAACTAACAACAAAAAGATATTTTTGCGATAGTAAGAGAAAGATTCTAGTTTTGAATTCCAACCATATCAAGGAACTAATCAATTTTGTTAGGAGATATGATGGCATTGTGATTATATTTACAACAGAGGTCTAATTTCATGGAGATGCATACTGAAATGTTCATGACATCTGGGATTATCTTTAAAATACTCCAGTGAAAGAAAACAATCAAACAAACAAAAACCCCTAAAAGCAAATAAAAAAGTAATGGTGATGGATAATTATTGCTGAAGCTGAGTGATAGGTACATGAGGATTTATGACACTATTCTCTCGACTTTTTGTTAGAAAATTTCCATAATAAAAAGTTTACATATAGATATGGCTATTGATTAGATAGATAGATGATAGATAGATAGATAGATAGATAGATGATAGGTAGATAGATGGATGGATAGATAGATGGATAGATAGATAGATGATAGATAGATATAAAAATGTGGGTAGATAAATTAAATGGAGGCCCTGGTGTGAAAATGGTCTGATAATGGAGTTCCCTCCTTCTGGACAACTGCAATGAGGGCTACCTAAGAATGCCTTTGGTTGGGAGTGGTCCCTCCTGCAGGTCACCCTCCAGGATTTCTGAAGAGTAGCCAGCCAGTCATACTCCATCTGGGAAGCTCTGTGAATGCTCCAGTCCCTGTCATCTCTCCTCATTTATCTAGACTTCTTATAGCACTTACTTGCCAACAAATCCAATCTTACCATACTGAGTCGACCATGTCATAACCTCCTATCACTGCTTCCCCACTCTCGCTGCAGGTCCTTTGAAGGTCTCTCATGTAGCCCTGCCTAAGCTCTGCTAACTTTAAGTGATCACTAAGTCCTGGGGGAACAAGAGCCCCTAGCATGATGCCTATCCTGTGTTCACACAGCTAGCAAGGGAGAGCCCTGGATGGGACCCAAGGTCTCCTGGGCCTCAGGGAACCTTACCCTTTTTTATCTGAGACTTGATCCACATTCTGATTCATTTTAAAAAAAATCCTTTTTTCCTGTTGGCCCAGCATAAACCTTGGGTATCAGTGTTTGACTAGTATGGTAGTTCAGACCAGTCCATTGGCAGAAAGTAGAAACCAAACAACCTCCAAAAAAAAAAAAAACCAACTTTATCTGATCATAAATTGCTCTGTGTGACTCCACTGCAGTGAAACAGAAGAGCCAGGGCCATGGGGCCTGGACCTGCTTCCCTGGCTCAGGTACACAAGCAGGCCACAGCTCCTCGCCTGCTCTTCCACTTCCTTTTCTCCTCAAACCAGAGACTAACCCAGGCTTCTCTCTACTCCCTACTAGCAGCCCCTCCACCTGTGCACAGGGCCTGGCTCCATCCAGCAACCCTTTTAGATCACTCTCTTTCTTCTGGCCCCTTCCCACCAGCATTCAGTATGTTCAGATCTCATCCTCAAAATTAAAAATGACCTAGCCTGTTTTATTTTTTATTTTGAAACAGGGTATCGCTAAATTGCTGAGAGTCTCTAGTTGCTAAGGCTAGTGTGAACCTACGATCTTCCTGTCTCAGTCTCCCAAGTACTAGGGTTACAAACTCGTGCCACCACACCTGGCTCATGTTCTTCTTGAGAGATTTCTTTAGCTCCTGCCCTTTGCAGACAAGCATCTTGGCAGAACTGTCCAGCTGAACAACTTCTCTTTTTGACTCTCTTCTCAACCTACTGCTGTCTGCTCCCCACCCCCAGTGCTTCCCACGATCACCCTCTGTATATTCTAGAATTCCTCCCCTACTTATAGGCCACTCCTTCCATCTTGAATGTTCCTCTGCCCCTGGTTTCCAGGATAAAGCCCTCTCCCTTTCCCCTCCTAGTGCCCATATTTCCCCCTTTCAGTCTTCATCATGAGTTCCTATTCCTCTAGCCATCCCTGAAGGTGTGCGGCCGTGTCCTGGGCTCTCTTGTCACTCACAGACCTTGGGGCGCCCTATCCTTTCCTGTGGTTTGCTTTCCGTCTGGATCTGATGCTTCTCAGATCTCTGCTCTCTACTGAACCCAGACCTTGACATCCATGTGATGACTTGCTGAATATCTCCACTTGGAGTTTCCTCAAACATGACCTGTCTAAAATGGAACTCATCATCAACTAAAATAAAGCAAAATCACACAACACAGTAAAACCTTACTGTTCCTTTCGATTCCTAAATTGATACCATAAGGTACCCACTTTCTCAAGTTGGAAATCCAGGCATCTCCCTGACTCTCCAACCCATACACCACCAAGTCTTGTAAATACTACCTTTCAAATCATGTCTCAAGTGCATCCCTTTTCTCTATTCCCACTGCCAAGATCTTGGTCCAGGATTTCATCATCTCTCTCCTGGACCAGTCTCCTAATTGGCCTAGTCTTGCTTGCTTTTACCATTCTCCACACTAAAGCCAGATGATCTCTCTCACACACATAGACAATTCTTTCCCTTTCCCACCTAAAACCTATCAGTGATCCTCTGACGCTCTTAGCATCAAGTTCAAACTCCACAACATGGTGTGCATAGGACTTTGGCAATCAGCCCCTGCCCCTTGATTTACCGTCCCGCCACAGGGAACTTCTGCCTGTTCCTCTACATGTCTGTTTATCCTGGTCCAGGGGCCTCTTCCCCCTTGCCTACCCTCTGCTGGCTAACTCTGATCCACCCTTAAGTTCTCAGTGCGAACACCTCATCCTCCTGGAAGCTTTCTTTGACCCCTCCTGTCTGAGTCAGATGCACCTATGCTGTGCATTTACAGCACCCCATTACCAAAATCCTACTTATTTGCCTCTGCACCCCCAAAGAGACTGAGAACCCAGCTAAGCAAGGATGCCATTGTCATGCTCCATTTTTCTATCTCTAGCATCTGACTCGGGGCTTGCAGAGAGCAAGCACTTAGTAACTATTAGCTGAATAAATGAACAAAGTTTGTCAACGTCCATCCTGGGAAGTCTGCCCACTCTTCTGTACATAAGGTGCTCAGCTCTGGCCCCATAAGGTTGATTTCAGATGAGCAATGAAACCAGAGGACCAGGGATGCATTCTGCCCCACACCAAGAGGGGAAATGATTCTAAGGGGGCATCATACAAGATCTTAAATGGGAACAGGTTTGGGGTTAAAGCAGAAGGTTCAGGCTTTCTCCTCCATCCTGTATGGAGTGAAAAAGCAGCCCTGCGTACGTGTGGAGAACCGTTCAGGGCTTTGGAAATGTACTGATCTGGTTTGGTCCAACTAAGCTGACTGCCTTCTCATGCACTTCTTCCTGCCCTCTTCCTTGTGGTCGCAGGAATGTTCTCAGAGCCTATGTGTCTCATAAGAACCTTCTGGCAAGTGCATGCTCTTGGTCTGCTCTGAGTTGAGGCCAGAGCAGCTTGGATTTGGACTTTGCTTTCAGGGCTCTTGGAAGACGTTAAGCCCTTGTTGTTTCTGAGTAACCCCAAAGGTTCCTCCACACTTGGGTGCGTTCCAACCTGGGTCGTTCACCCCACCCACTCCCCTTACAGTTGGGCAGAGGTAGGCTTGAGAGAGAATGGAATTCTGGGCAAATCCTTTGATCAGAGTGAGGGGTCACCCCCTCCCCACCTGCTCCCGCCCTCCCTTCAGGCAAGGTCACTGTCAGCAAGCAGCCAGCCGCCTGTCCCTCACGGGAATGCTAAAGAGAGAGTTAATACAAATCTATCTTATTAACAGCCTGACCTACCAGCATTGATCACATTAGAAATGACGGGCGCACACAGTCCCCATTATGTGTCTGGGGCCAGGCTCAGCAGAGCTCAACAAGCCACTTAAACCCGTGCAGGAGTGACTCCTCCAAGGGCCTGAACATCCCCCAAACTAATAACCCCCCACAAAGCACCGCCAGGGAAAATTCCTTGAGGATTTGAGGTTTTCACTCTCTTAATCTCCTAACTCAATAAAGCAAACACTCTCTGCAACAAATTAAATACTTTTATTAAAGGGTTCCCTCCCCCATTCTCTTTGATGTAGGTATTGAGGGACCCATAAACTCCCCGGGACGAGTGTCTGCATGAGGGGATATCTCCCACTCCCCATCATTACCTTCTGTTGCCACAAGGAGGCCCAGTACCCACTAGGATTTGCTGATTCTTAGATTCTAGAAACTTCTGAAACCTCTGGCTTGCCTGAGGTGGGACTTACAGCCTATTAGCTAAGGGAAATGCTTCCTATTGGGGGGGGTACTGGAGATTGAACCCAGGGACATTCTACCTCTGAGCTACACCCCCGGTCTCGCTAAGGGCCTCACTAAATTGCTGAGGCTCACCAATAACCTGCTATCCTCCTGCCTCAGCCTCACAAGTCCTGGGATGACAGGCGTCCAGCACCATGCCTGGCTGCTTCCTATTCTTCGTGCGTGTGTGTGTGTGTGTGTGTGTGTGTGTGTGTGTGTGTGTGTACTAGGGACTGAACCTAGGGGTATTTTACTTCTGAGCTACACCCCCGGTCCTATTTTATTTTTTACTTTGAATAGGGTCTCAATAAGTTGCTGATGCTGGCCTTGAACTTGCAATCCTTCTATCTCAGCCTCCCAGTTACTGGGTTACAGGCATGTACCACCATGCCTGACTGCTTCCTATATATCTATTTTTTTTTTTTTTGGTACTGGGGATTGAACCCAGGGACATTCTACCTTTGAGCTACACCCCCAGCCTCGCTAAGGGCCTCGCTAAGTTGCTGAGACTGGCCAAGAACCTGCTATCCTCCTGCCTCAGCCTCATAAGTCCTGGGATGATGGGTGTGCAGCACCATGCCCAGCTGCTTCCTATTCTTCGTGTGCGTTTGTGTGTGTGTGTGTGTGTGTGTGTGTGTGTGTGTGTGTGTATGTGTGTGTTACTGGGGATTGAACCCAGGAGCATTTTACGTCTGAGCTACACCCCCAGACCTATTTTATTTTTTACTTTGAATAGGGTCTCACTAAAACCCTCAACTCACTAAGTTGCTGATTCTGGCCTTGAACTTGCGATCCTCCTGTCTCAGCCTCCCAATTACTGGGTTACAGGCGTGTATCACCATGCCTGGCTGCTTTCTATTCTTTTTTTTGTATGTGTGTGTGTGTGTGTGTGTATGGTACTGGGGATTGAACCCAGGGGCATTCTACCTCCAAGCTACACCCCCAGCCCTGTTTTATTCTTTAGTTTGAAACAGGGTCTCACTAAGTTGCTGAGGGCCTCACAAGTTGCTGAGACTGGCAGCAAACCTGCGATCCTCCTGTCTCAGCCTCCCAAGTACTGAGATTACAA
>PVJS01011566.1:7752-32538 GCA_004027185.1 Glis glis | reverse complement strand
GCACCACCACACCTGGCTCCTTCCTATTCTTTTGATGGGGCCCAAATAGGCCTTAAACAGGTCTGCCCCAAGCACCTCTACTCTCGCAGTTTACCTGGAGGAGGACCCAGAGCAGGTGTCCAGGGCATCATGCACTCTTTGGTCAAGGGTCAAACCCTTCTGATTTCACTGGGGGCTTGCTGGTCACACCTTGAAAGGTTAGCTGGAAATGGGGTTAGCTAGAGAGATTACAGGAGGGTGGAATGGAAGTAAAGAAAGGGGTATTGAGGGAGTGAGGCTCTCAGCTCTCTCCACTGCTTGCTGCCCCCAGGTTGGTCCTCAGCCACTCCCCACTGGGATCTGCCTGGAACTGGGTTCAGCCATTTGGACTCCTGGTCACTACCTTCCTTTTTTATTTCCTTGTACTGGGGATTGACCCAGGGGCATTCTATCTCCGAGGTACATTCCCAGCCCTATTTTATTTTTTATTTTGGAACAGGATTTCACTAAGTTGCTGAGAGCCTTGCTAAGTTGCTGAGACTGGCCTCGAACCTGCAATCCTCCTGTCTCAGCCTCCCAAGTACTGGGATTACAGGCACGCACCACCACGCCAGGCTACCACTTTCCTTTTAATATGGGTTTGAGCCATATTAGGTTTGAGGTCCTTCCAGGGTCTCTTCAGATCCTGTCCTCAGGAAGCCTACCTTACAGGGAAAACCACCACCTTGTAGATGGTACCTGCTAGAACCCTATATAGTTTAACAGGAGCCTCCTTCTAGAAACATCCTCATCTACAGTTTGTCAGTTTCGTTGCTGGGTCTGTAGCACAGAGAGCTCTATAGATCCACACAGAGAGAACACAGGGTGTGTTTTGTCTATGTGACAATCAGGTCTCTGAGGGTCCCCAAAGCCTTCTTAGCAAGGGGTCCATGGGTGTGTGTGATAGACCCACATGGTGGGTCTGGTCCTGACAATTATTACCAGTGATTCTGGGTGCAGAGTCTGCCCACGGTGAGAAAAAGGTACCCTCTCTTTCATGGGCCTTTGAAAGGCCCTTTCTAACTTTCCTCCTCTCTATTCATTTTGAATAGAGCAAAAAAGACCTACACCCAGGGCAGACAGTGGCTCCAGGCCCCAGCCCGTCAAGGTGGTAAGCCACAATAGCCTATTTGGGGCTCTGGTCATTTGAAATGTCCTGCCCCCTCTTGTCAGCCCTGGATAGATGTCCTGGGATCCCCAGCTGACCCCATTTATCTCTAACTCCAATAGAATTGCCTCCCAAACTATAGTCTTCCCCTAGAAGTCAAACAGAGTCCCTGGAAGTCAGAGGGGAGAGGGATGTGGCTGAGCAAATAGGGAAAGCATGACAAAGTGCATAAGCCCTCAAGCTGGGAAGAGTCAGACAGGCCCAGGCTGGGATCCAGACTCAGCTACCTGCACACTCTGACTATCGGCAAGCTACTTGTCCTTTTACATCCCAGAATCCTCCATAAAATGGGATAATAGGTCCCCCCTCCTTAGAGTCACTGTGTAGCTTGAATGAGACAAGCCTGTGACTTGCTCAGCATGTAAGAGTTCCATGACCGGGCCGATGGGAAGAGGCTCCGGGGCTTGCACACAGGACCGGGCCAGCTGTGGGCTGGGGATTCATTCCTTGCTGAGGCCTGCAGGTACTTGCTAGTCCACCCAGTGGCCTTTCTTCCAGATGCCCCTGCAGGAGGGGAGGAGCAGGGAGACCCAAAAGTAGACTTCTCACTCTATGCAGCAGTTGCCCAGGCCAGTGAGGGAAGAGCCCAGGCCATTGTTGGAGAGAGCTGTCAGGCTGTGAGTGTCAGGGTGGCCACACACAGAGCCAGTCCTGGGCACAGCTGGGAGCTAGTCCATGTATTCTCAACTGGGGAACTATGGTCTCCAAGGGAGACAAAAACTGGTTCTTAGGGGAGCGAAAAAAATGTTAGCTGGTGCTAACCATTCTGCAAAGCTCAACTCTACCTGATAGATCTTATTCCTTAGTATTTTTCTCATTTGAAATAAATTAAATTAAGCCAGGTGGGGTGGTACATGTCTGTAATCCCAGTACTTGGGAGGCTGGGCTAGGAGGATCGCAGGTTCAGGACCAGTCTCAGTAACTTAGTGAGGCCCTCAGCAATTTAGCAAGACCCTGTTTCAAATTTTAAAAAAATAAAATAGGACTGGTGGTGTACCTCAGAAGTAGATTCCCCTGGGTTCAATCTCCAGTAAATAATAATAATAATAATAATAAATTAAATTTTGGGCGTGGTGGCGCACACTTGTAATACTAGTACTTGGGAGGCGGAGACTGGAGGATCCGGGTTTGAGGCCAGCCTCAGCTAGTTAGTGAGGCTTCCACAACTTCGTGAGACCCAGTTTCAAAAATAAAATATAAAAAATAGGGCTGGGAGTGTAGCTCGGAGGTAGAATGCCCCTGGGTTCAATCCCCGGAACCACACACACACACACAAAAAAAATAAATAAATAAATTAATTAATTTTTAATTTAATAAAGTTAACTAACCCATTAAGTCCCAAGCTTTCAATTCCATGAGCAAAATAGAAACTCAAATATTATTTTAAAGTTACTACAACGGTTTATTTGTTGCTCAATTTAAGTTTTTATACATGTCCCATATCTGGGATGATGGGATAAAATGGGTTAATATCGGTTTTTCTCCTGGGGAGGAGGGGTATAATAAAAAACATCAGAGCAGATTGTCTTGCAGACTGTCCACGTCGCCCCAGGGTCCTCCTGCTCTTACCATTTCCTTCCTTTCCTTGGGCTCTTGTGGCATGGTGGCATGGGCGACCAGTCTAGCTCAGCTCAGAGGCTACTCTGTCCCAGGCATGGGGATATGGACAGCGCCAACCACTGGACCCTGACCCTCCCTCAGCTCCTGCAACTTCACCATGCAGGACCCCCTCGCCCCACCTTCCGGGTCTCCTATTCCTTCTCCTACACTGACGACGTATGGCGCTCCCTCTGCTCCCCATGCTCTCCCCCACGCTCCACTCTGCAGCTCGCTCTGCTTCTCCAGCCCCAAACTCTGCCAAGTCCCTTTTCTTCACTGGGGACTGAACTCTGCTAGACCTTTCCATCTGGATTCTCCCTGCCAGATTCAGTGCACCTGACACACATTCTCCTTCTTCCAGGAAGCCCTCCTGTCTATCCCAGCCTGCTTGGTACTGTCCCTGTATAGTCCAAACCATTTGAAATTAAAGAATGTATGCCCTTGTGGTAACCTAGCAAGACACTGTTTCAAAATAAAAAGGACTAGGGAGGTAGCTCAGAGGCAAAACACTCCTGCATTCAATCCCCAATAGCACATCTGCGTGTACACACGCACACACACACACACACACACACACACACACACACACGAGAGAGAGAGAGAGAGAATATATGCTTATATTATTCTTTCAGGGTCTCATGGGTGACTGTTCTATCTTCCCACACAGATTTTCATTTCATTGAGGATAAAGACAAAGTCATAAGTTTCTTGTTTGTTCCTTAGTGTTCAACATAGTTCTGGACACCAAAAAAGGCAGGTGAGAGGGTCTTTGTTGACCAGCAAGCTCCCTGGCAGAACTCAGTATGCAAAGTCCCACCAGGAGGGTCATCCCAGCCTGGCCCCAGGAACACTGCAGTGAGAAGCCACCTCTACCTGCATCCCGGGGCTCTGACTCACCTGGCAGATTCCTTCCACTCCATCTGGTCTCCATCGTGCTGCAGCGTGTCCATCTCTGTGAAGAGGGTGGGGTTGGGAGCCTCATCTTCCTCCCCCAGGATGTCCTGGAGCTGCTCAGCAGCTGGAGACCCTGCAAAAGGAGGGCAGGACAGTCTGCTGAGTGCCCTGTGGAAGGCAGCAGGGCCACAAGGCCAACAGAAATGGAGCAGGACCTAGGGCAAGGGGAAAGTATTTCCTGTTTCAATAAAGCAAAGTCCAGCTTCTGGGTGAAGCTGAATTCACATAACTTTGGGTTGGATGTGGGTGAGATATTCTTCGAGATATAAGAGATGGAAGGATTTGGTCTGTATTTAGACTCAGGGTCTTATAGCTGACAGCATAGAAGGACTGAAAATGGCTTCAGGGAACAGCAATAACCAGGAATGGAATGGAAAAGTGAAATGAGAATCACTCTGAGCCGACTCCAGGATAACAAACCCCCTTTTCCCACTGGGCCCTGAACCAGTCAGTTCTCAAAGGTGGTCATGAAGAAGCAGTCAGCCATTAGAAAGAACATGCTGCACCCGTGTGCCACGTGGGCCCAGCTCCTGCACTGGCAAGTTGGGCGTGTCTTCTAAACACCAATGGGAGTGGCCTCCAGGGTGTCTCTCAGGCACCGCAAAGCTCAGCATCCCAACACTGAACATGAACCATTCCCCAAACTCCTTCCTTCCTTCCCGACTTCCTCCCTTCCTCCTATTTAGTGAATACCTACTATGTGCCAGTCATTGTTCTAGATGTTGGAAGATAAAGCTGTAAAGAAGACCCAGCTGTCCTTGCTATCTTGCGCTTCTGTTCCAGTGGCAGAGACAGAGAGTAAACGAGAACAAATCTATAAATGATCATTTCAGGTCATGATAAGTACTCGGAAAAACACAGCATGACAGGGAAGCTACAGGAGATAGGGTGGCCACGAACAGCCTCTCTGAGGAGGGGTGTGTGAACTGTGACTTGGAAGATGAGAATGAGCGTCTTCTGCACATCTGGAAGAAGAGCGCGCCAAGCATTCCGGACACCCCAAGGTGGGAATGTGTTGGTCAGTGTGGCTGGACCATGGTGCACAAGGGGGAGAGAAAGATGATATGACGTCAAAGTGGTGGCCAGTGCCCTGGCTAAAGGCATCCCTGTCCACCCCACTGCACAGGCTGACACCCTAAACCTGGCACCCCCTCACCTGTCTTCCCTTCACCTCCACCTCCATGTCACACTCCCTCCTTGCCAACCCCATTGCCCAGCCCTGATTCAACCCCCACAACTGCCTCCTGGCCTCATCAAGTCTTCCCTTCCTCCCGCGCTCCTGTGTCCTCAGTTTATCATTCCCTTTGTTCTCTTTCTTTTTCTTTCTTTCTTTCTCTTTCTTTCTTTCTCTTTCTTTCTTTCTTTCTTCTTCCTTCCTTCCTTCCTTCCTTCCTTCCTTCCTTCCTTCCTTCTTTCTTTCTTTCTTTCTTTCTTTCTTTCTTTCCCTTCCTTCTTTCTTTTCCTTCCTTCCTTCCTTCCTTCCTTCCTTCCTTCCTTCCTCTCTCCCTCCCTCCCTCCCTTTCTTTCTCTCTCTTTCTTTCTTTCTCTCTCTCTTTCTTTCTCTCTCCCTTTCTCTCTCTCTCTCTCTCTCTCTCTCTCTCTTTCTTTCTTTCTTTCTTTACCCAGGGACATTGTACCTCTGAGCTACCCCCCCCCGCAGACCTATTTTATTTTTTATTTTGAAACAGGGTCTCACTAGGTTGCTGAGAGTCTCACTAAATTGCTGCAGCTAGTCTTGAACCTGTGATCCTCCTGTCTCAGCCTCCCAAGTACTGGGATTTCAGGCATGCGCCTCCATGCCTGGCTTGTCCTCCCTTATTTCTCAATGGGCTCTCAATGGCTAATAATTTCAACTACTCTTTCATCACACCTCCCACTCTCTTCCCCCTTGACTTCCCACTAAAAGCAGCCAGTGAACACCCAAACAAGAATTCATTGGCCCAGTCTTCATCTCTGCAAGGGTGTCTAGGGGTTGCAGGAGGATGCAGGGTGCACAATGGACTTCTAATCCATCAGGACATGAGTATGAATCCCACAGTGGCCACTACTCATGAGTAAACTCAGAGTGAACAGGGTTGCTGGGAGGAATAAATCATGTAAGGAGAATAAAACCCCTGACACAGGTCTTAGGAGGCAGCAGGTGCTTAACTCCCCTCGCCACCAAACCCAGCACCCAGACACACAAGCCCTGCTTAGAAAATCACTCAGCTGGGCAAATGGAGGGCTTCTACCCTCAGCAGGGCTCAAGTGCAGCGCCCTCCCACTCCTCCTGGTCAGCTCCCATCCCATGCCCCTCCATGCCATGCACTCCTCTCTTTAAGCTTCTTGATCCATCTCCTCTC
Source organism: Glis glis (assembly GCA_004027185.1). NCBI lineage: Eukaryota > Metazoa > Chordata > Mammalia > Rodentia > Gliridae > Glis > Glis glis. The sequence goes on along the minus strand of PVJS01011566.1, from coordinate 26,457 downwards.
CCACTTCACCACTTCACCAAGAAAATAAAGGCTTCCAGGCATGAAATCCATCAGATTTCTCTCTTTAGTCCTTCTATGTCCTCGCTCTGTTGCCATCCATCTTGAAAGAAAGGGAGTCCTTCCTCCTGCCTAATCCCAGGTCTCATATGTTTCTCTCTGCCCTTACCATCTCCTGCCCCTATCACCACAAGAGCCTACTGTCTCCACTGCCTCTGGATGCCCCAGCCATCCCCATGCCCTGGGTAGCAGCAGAGTTTGCTTTTAAAGCATTTCAAACATGTTCATATAGTGGACTCCTGAGAGTCGCCATGCTCTAAAATATTGTACACATGAGTTCAAAATAATGTTACTAGCAGAAAATACCATTAATTTATCTGTATATAGATCAATGGACCTCATTTATTTAAATTGATCTTATTTCCAAATTTTTCTGTTATTTTTTTATTTGTTTCCTTTTCATTGACTTATTGATTACTGACATTTGCTGGCAGACACTGAAGGTTTAAGGAAATTTTATAGAGAAAACCAACAATTGAGAAACCTCTATTTTTTCTTCAAATCAAAAGAAGACTATGGCTACTCGATTCTGAGGGGCCACACCAATTCTCCATGAGATCAGAGTTCAATAATTACTTTTGGGGGGGAGGGGCTCAACTAAAAATGGAACCCAGGGCTTAATACCTGCTAGGAAGTGTTCTACCACTGAGCCACACCCCCAGCCCTGGATAGCTATTTGTTTTTAATGTTGATTCAATCTACTATCCAGGTGAAAAACCTTCAAAGGCTCTCCATTGCCTAAAGCCTAGGGTTGCTGATAGGGCTTCAAACCATCTCTTGTGATCTGGCCCTAACTGGTCTTTCCAGGTTTTAGAATCCCTCACCAACACCTGGTGGTTCCCAGCAACCCTGGACATGAGTTGTCCCCGACCACAGCCACATCGGACCACACATGGGTCTCTGAAGAGGAGGACAAGCCTACCACTCCACAAGTCTAGAATCCCCTTCCCCTTTCAAGGCCAGGAAGAAGGCAAATAAATACAATGACTGTGGAGAGATGAGACAGGGCAGAGAGCAGTGTAGCTGGACCAGCCCCGTCCGGGCATTACCTGCTCCCTGGAACGGTGGAGTGCTGGGGTCTCCGGCTGGCGGTGCTGCCTCGGGCCCCAGCCTGTTTCTGCTGCTGCCACCCTGGCCGGTGGCTGCCTCCACCCGTCCTCTTCCTCACACAACAAACTCACTTTTGTTTCCAGTTAAGCTGCAGGGGAGGTGTAGGGGAGGAGGAAGAGGGGAAAGGAGGGAGGAAGGGAGGAGGGGAGAGAGAGAGAATATGGGAATGTGTGAAAGACAGGAGATGGAGATGTAGAGAGAATAGAGGTGTGGTAAGTGTGAAAGAGATTGTGGGAAATTGTGTAAGAGAGAAAAACTATATTGAAAGCAAATGAAAGTGTGTGTGTGTGTGTGTGTGAGAGAGAGAGAGAGAGAGAGAGAGAGAGAGAGAGAGAGGAGAGAGAAGAGAGGGAAATCTCAGGTGCCCTGGAGAGAAGGGCTCAGTGGCTACAGTGGCAACTCAAGCAGGAAGCTGCAGGGGAGGTGGCAGCTGAGGACCTGTGAGAGGACTGGCAGAGCCGCCCCTCCCCCTCCCCAGGAGCCCTTCCCCCCATGTCTGGAAGCTCCAGGAGAGCCCAGGCACCTCTCCTCAGGCTCCTTTATAAAGGCAGAGGCAGAGTTTGCCTTGAGACTCCCAGGGGCCTCCTTAAGAGCCTTGGCTGCAGTGAGCTGGCTGGAGAGTGGCCTGGCAGGGCCCCTTCTCTCAGCCACGCAGCCCTGGGGTGGAGGTGGAGTGTTGGAGGGAGGTACTTGCTGGGGGAGTTCACAACAAGCAATGTCTGGTCAGTCATATTCCATGTGGCTGGTTTCTCTCCTTTCCCAACTTTAAACCCAAACTCCGGGTCTTCTGCCTGTTCACCCACCTCTAAGACTAAGTGCCAAATGTCATCCCACAGTGGGTGTTTTCTGAGGCCCAACGTCAGCAGGAACTGGTCACTTCAGGGTGTGTGGTGAACCCCACTGGGGAATTGTTTTGCTCCTCTGAGAAATCCCTAATCTCCTGGGTTTGGTTCAGCAAGTGCTTACTGAGTACTTAGAATGTGCCAAGGTTGATTAGAGGTCACTGAGAGGTGGCTGCTCAGAGGAGCTACAAACCCCTAATTCACCAAGTCTTAGAGCTGAGAGGGAGCTTAGTGACGGTGGTGTCCAAACACTTCATTTCATGGATGAGAAAACAGACCCAGTTTACACCCTAGCAGGCTTCCCAGACCCCAGTGCAGGTTAGTGAAGCCTGGGGGGAAAGGGAGCCAACTCCTCCTGATGTCCTCCACTCCACACTGCCCACTGTCGGCCCCATTGACCACATTTTCATACCCGAGACTCGAGGATCAAGCGTGCCCATTTTAAAGCTGGAAAAATAAAAGCAGAGAGTCAGGGTCATGTGTGGAATGCTTGGCTCCAAGCAAAGCCACCATCACACAGACCTCTGTAGCAGGCGTCCCAGGAGTTGCCTTGGTGGACAGCAAGGGGCTGAGCTCCCCCAGGGTCCTGGGCTCTACAGCTTGCACTGCGCTGTGCAAGGCCCAGGCCCTCTTGGGTGCTAATAATCAGCCACTGCAGGCCACACCAAGTCAGGGGCTGTGGGTAATTTCAACGCCCAAAGAAACATGGCCAAAGATGCAGAAGGACTCTCTGTGAATGTGAGCCCAGGCCTGGGTGCAACTCCTGGCACTGCTAATTACTAGCAGTAGGACCTTGGCAAGGCATTAAGCTCTCAGAGTCCTAGCATCTATAAAGTGGGAATAATCATGCCTACTCCCCTGGATTATGGTAGGGATTAAAGGAGATGATATATGTAATGGGGCCGACACAGAGCTTGGCATACAACAGTCACTCAGTACATGATATTGCTACTCTTGTTGTTGCCAGCAGGTGTAACCCCTCCTCCCTTATTACCAGTCACCAGCCAACCCCCTCTCAACATTCCAGGGGCTCAATCCTTTTCAGCTTCTAAATGCCCCAGCTACTCCCAGGCTACCCCCTGCCATTCCACTCCCCTGCCCTGCCCCTTCCCTCTCAAGGACCCCCCTCCTGCCCACACAAGCTTTAGCTCACCACATGCTGACCTGCTGACCTACTGCATCAGGGCTTCTCTAATGCACTGTTAAGTCTCACATATATGCAGCCTGTCACAAGCTAATCTGCTAATGAGAAACGCCACAGGTAATAGCCCCTCTGTTCCAGAACTAACAGCAAGAGTCACATATGGTGGGCCCAACCATAGGAATGAACTTAACCAGCAGTTGCTGGGAGAAACATAAACTCAAGGACGAGCTTCAGGAAGCACACTAAAAGAAGTACACAGAACAGTGTTTTTACTGGGTGGGGACTGACTAGTTATTCCATGAGCGGATCACAAAACAATCTAGTGAACTGCAAACCAGCAAGCCGAGTAGACTTCAACTCCTAGCAAATTCAGGCGGCATTGATGACCACCAGGAAGTCCTTGCAGAAATCCCCTCTCTTAGGTTCCATATTGAATTACTAGACCATCAGCTTTGGAGGTCAGGGGCTATGTTGTTCACATCACACTGCTGGCCACTGACACAGGACTCACATAGCAAGGACACTCAATAAATACTTGCTGGGTGAGTGAACCTGACTGATTAGCACTTGTGAGCCATCAGCTGGGATTGGCCATGGCAAGAAAAGACCCAAGAACAAGGAGATGGAGCTGGGGTTGAGCAGTGGGGAGCAGGAGCTGCTGTGTGGGCTCAAGGCCCCTGAGTACTGGACAGTGGGAGACAGAACCTGAGGGTGCAAAGTCATTGTTGCCAATTGTGTCAAGTGGGCCTCCCTGCCACCCATACTGGGGCTTGAAGCCAGGAGCACTTTACCACTGAGCTACATTCCCAGTCCTTCAATTTTTCTGTGTGTTTATTTATTTATTTTTATTTTTATTTATTTTGTTGAGACAGGGTCTTACTAAGTTGCCAAGGCTGGCCTCAAACTTGCGATTCTCCTGCCTCAGGCTCCTGAGTAGCCAGGATAACAGTCATTCACCACCGCGCCAGGCATGAAGTGGGCCACTGAGAGGGGTCTTGGAAGCCCCCAAGTCCGACTTTCATGTGCATAAAGTTCTTTTTCTCTGAAGTTGTACATGAACTACAAATGTGCTCTCTGAGGGAGTAAGAGGAGAGAATCTGCCCACTTGTGCATATGGGCATCCCTCCCTTGGTAGGTAGCTTTGAAGATGTCTGCCCAGCCATGTCCCCCACCCCTACAAGGACGACCTGTGGAGGCAGGCTTGGGGTGACCTATGCCCCTGGCCACAGTTAATTGGATCAGAAGCAGTTAATTGGATACCTGACCCAAGCCTGGAAAGTTTGAATTGGGGCTCTGAGTTAGCTGGGCTTTTCCTGATGGTTTCTAGGAGAGAGGGCATGTATTAAGGCACAGACAGGCAGAAAAGGCTGGGCTGCAGAGAAAGAGGGATGACACTGTCTTGGAAAAGCAGTAGGAGGAGCCACGCAGCCCCAGAAAGGGAACTGAGGGGCCGGGTATGGTGGCGCACGCTTGTAGTCCCAGTATTTGGGAGGCTGAGACCGGAGGATCCTGGTTCGTGGCCAGCCTCAGCTACTTAGTGAAGCCCTCCGCAACTTAGTGAGACCCAGTTTCAAAATAAAGAATAAAAAAATAGTGCTGGGGGTATAGCCTGGTGGTAGAATGCCCCTGGGTTCGATCCCCGGTACCGCAAAAAAAAAAAAAAAAAGAAAGGGGACTGAGGGGATGCTGCGTCCTCGGGCTTGGGCCTGGCTGTCCCTTCTGTCTTGGGACTATGAGAAATTTCTATTATGATATAAATAATCTCTTCTTTCCTTCTGTCTTTCTATCTCCTTTTTCTTTCTCAACTAATCCAGTTCAAGTAGATTTCTGATACTGTAATAAAATTACCTTCTCAATCATGAGTCCCATGTATAAAATTCTAAGGTATGGAGAACTTTCTTGAAAACTCTAAGTTTGTGAGTTATAAAAGAAGCTGGGCACAGTGATACATGCCTGTAATCCCAGTACATGGGAGTCTGAGGCAGGAGGACCGCAGGTTTGAGGCCAGTCCCAGCAACTTAACAAGATCCTTAGCAACTTAGTGAGGCCCCGTTTCAAAATAAAAAAATAAAATAGGGCTGGGGAGCTCAGAGGTAGAATTCCCCTGGTTTCAATCCCCAGTACCAAATAAATAAATAAATGAATATATAAGGCTGGGGGTATAGCTCAGCAGTAGAATGTCCCTGGGTTCAATACTCAGTACTAAATTAATTAATTAATTAATTCATTTATTTATTAATGAAAAAGGCTGGGGGGTGTAGCTCAGAGGTAGAAGGCCGCTGGGTTCAATCCCCAGTACCCAAAAATAAAAAATAAAAAAAAGAGTTATAAAAGGATGTTGAGTAATAGCCAAATTACTCAACCAACTTAGGTGTCCATCAACAGATGAATGGATTACAAAATTATGGGATATACACACAATGAACTTCTACTCAGCAATAAAGAAGAACAAAATTATGTCATTTTCAGGAAAATGGATGGCCTTGGAGAACATTATGTTAGGTGAGATTAGTCAGTCACAGAAAGTGAAGAGTCATATGTTTTCTCTCATATATGGAAACTAGGGAGTAATTGGGATACCAGAGGGACTTTAGATAATGGAGAAGAAACTGCAGTGAAGCAAGGGAGGTGGTCTAGAGGAGGGTGGGGGGGAGGGAGAATTAATGAAGGAAACGCTTCCATTGACATATGTACATACGTGAGAATATCAACGCCAATCTCAATATCCTGTATGGGGAAGGGGAGGAGTGGGGAGGGAGCCAGAGGAAAACTCACCAAGTGCTGTGTGCATGCATGTCAGTATCGCTATGAACTTCATTATGATGTGAGACTATAATGCACCAATAAGAGTATAAAACAATAAAATAAAAGGATGCTGAGTCGCTGTGATGAGAACAGTTAGAAGAGAAAGGTGCTGAGCCAGGCGTGGTGGCGCACGCTTGTAATCCCAGTACTTTGGGAGGTGGAAACGGAGGATCCAGGTTCGAGGCTAGCCTCAGCTCTCTCCCTCTCTCCCTCTCTCCCTGTCTCTCTCTTTCTCTCTCTCTGTCTCTGTCTCTGTCTCTCTCTGTCTCTCTGTCTCTCTCTCTCTCTACTTAGCGAGGCCCTCGGCAACTTCGTGAGACCCAGTTTCAAAATAAAGTATAAAAAATAGGGCCAGGGGTGTAGCGCGGAGGTAGAACACCCCTGGGTTCAATCCCCAGTACTGAAAAAAAAAAAAAACAAGAAGAGAAAGGTGCTGGGAATCAGTAAAAAAAGAGCAGAGCAAAGCTGAGGCAGAGTGAGCTAAAGAAAGAAAGGCAGGTCAAGGAAAGATACCTGGCCCTGGCCCTGACCTAGAGAAGGGAGGAAGCTCAGTTAGGTCAGGGGGGCAGCAGCTGACCCTGGCATGTGCATGGCTGGCTCCCCAAAAGTGTTCATGGATGGCACCAGGCAGAAGATCTCCATACAGTGGGGCAGGGAGAGGGGGACCTCAGCCAAGGCTCATTGAGAAATTCAAATAAAGGATCCCTCAGCCTTTCGCGTGTGAGTCCCCCAGGTAACTCTGCTGCTCCAGGCCTGAGAGGGGCGTCAACCTCAGTGTGAGATCAGAGAGGCCCTGAGCATTCATAGGTGACATCACAGAGACAAGAGAATGGTGGCACCCAGCTCGTTGGTGCTCACCCATTCCTGGAGAGCCCAGATGGTGAAAGGCGATTGATTGTACCGCATCTGTCATTCATAATTTAAGATGTATAAAATGTCACCAAGAGTCTTCCATTTGCCATTGTCCTTATTGTTTTTATTTTAGTGAATATCAATGCAGTAAAGATATTATCATTTAAAACCAAAACAGGCGGTTGCTGCTTCTCCTTTCTAAGCCAACAAGGAGCTCCAAAACCAAGCAACATGGCAGTGAGAGGAGAACCAGAAGGCAGTGACGGTGGGTTAGGATGCACCAAAAATATGATAGGAGGCTGAAGCTGCAGAGAAAGGTGGCCAAGGAGAATTTTCCAGAAATTGCCAGAGGATTTTTAAGCATAGGGATATCTAGTATCTCCTTTATTTATTTTTTTTTTTGTGTGTGTGTGTGGTACTGGGGATTGAACCCAGAGGCATTCTACCTCTGAGCTACATCCCCAGCCCAATTTTATTCTTTCTTTTGAAACAGGGTCCCACTAAGTTGTAGAAGCCCTCACAAGTTGCTGAGGCTGGCCGCGAACCTGCGATCCTCCTGTCTCAGCCTCCTAAGTACTGGGATTACAAGTGTGTGCCACCACGCCCGGCTTAGTATCTCTTTTTAAAGATTGTGTATCTCTGCAATGGAAAACCTCTCCATGGTTCTGGACCTTCCACAAAGCCTGCTTCTCACACAGATGCCTTCATCACCAATTTTGGGGAAACCAAAGAAGGACAGAACTCCACATCCAAGCTGGCCTGGAGAGGAAAGCAGTGAACAGAGACTGCAGGCGAAACATATCAAGCCAGAGAGCTCGCCAGGCAGGAACTTGGAGCCCGAGTGACACTGAGACTAGCAGCCTCTAGAAACTCACAAACATTTAGGCAAAAGTATGGGCATCCCCAGGACAGGGGCGAGGAGGCTGCAGTCCATTTTAGTTAACTCTTGGGGAATAAGGTCATTAAAACATTATACTTATTAGGGTTTTCATTGGCTCGCTCCCAAACCAGTGAGTTCCCTGCTAAGGTCTTAAGGTCACTAACCCAGGATTCTCTTCTAATAGGATTTTTTTGGTGTGTGTTTTGTTTTAAGGAGAATGGCCCTCATGGCTGTGGAGGAAATGCTCTATACATTGGTAATTCCCAGAGATCCAAGGTTTAAGATGTCAAAAGGCAAGAAAAGATTGAAGAGTAAGTTCAGTGAATCTTCCTCTGGAGATTTTTTTTTTTTTTTGGTACTGGGGGTTGAACCCAGAGGCATTCTACCTGCATCCCTTTTTATTTTTGAAACAGGTTCTTGCTAAGTTGCTGAGACGATCCTTGAACGTGCGATCCTCCTGTCTCAGCCTCCCAAGTCCTGAGATTATAGGAGTGCATCACCATTCCCAGACTTTTGGAGATTTTTAATTTGCTTTTCTACCCCCTTCTCCCACTAGGAATGCATAAAAGGTCTAAAATGGTCCTCATCCTTTTTTCTTTTTCTTTCTTTCTTTCTTTCTTTCTTTCTTTCTTTCTTTCTCTCTCTCTCTCTCTCTCTCTCTCTCTCTCTCTTTCTTTCTTTCTTTCTTTCTTTCTTCTCCCTCTTTAACAATCCCTCCAAGATATAAACTGTAGGCAAAGGTGAAGAAGCCACCCCATTTTAAAACTAAAAAGAACCCAGTCATCTCTATTCTATGTTTAAAACACAGCCTGCCTCAGAAACTCCTTAGTGGAGGAGATGTTTTAGAGAGAAATTGGTCTTCTATCCCAACCCTTGGCCCCTCCTCATCAGCAGTGGGGAAAGAAAAGAAACATAAAACATCCCTTTGGTGCAAAAACCTTTGAACCATGTAAGGCTCCAATATCTGGATAGAAAACGGCCTTTCTCTCCTTTGTGATTTATTTTGGGGTGGTCTTGATCTTTTAGTGACCCTAGAGTTCCTAGCAAGTAGAATAGGGTGTTAATTTTTCTTCATGCCCCTCCCATCAGAAGGATTTTATAAACTTCTCAGCACCAAAGAGGGCAACCAAACTAAACAAATGTCCACTTATAGAGAAAAAGACTTGGGGTCCATGCTCTTGGGTTGGGTTAATGTGTATAAAGTGAACCAACTCTATGTTAAGTGCCTCCCAGGCACCAGGCACCACATACAGTATTTTAATATCTGTTTATATTTCATTTAGCAACTCATGAAGTCTGGCATGACCAACCATCAAGTGTGCCTGGGACTGGGCTGGTTTTAGCACTGAAAGTCCTGTCTCCCTCATCCTGAGAATCACCTCGGTCTTGAGCAGACTGAGACAGTTGGCCACCCTCCACAGTCTTTCACCTTGCAGATGAGGATACTGAGACTCTAGAGTCTACCTACCCAGCTTGGGCTTGGCAGACCTTGTTGGGTCTTGGCTCCAGTTCTTGTTAGCTTAGGAAAGCAAAAGTACAACCATATTTCTAAAGCTGCTTCTAATCCTCTTGCTCCTAATGTCCTCTCAAGAGGTTTTCAGATAAGAAAATACATATTTCCCATGGTAGAAAACATAGTTCTTATCAATTCTCACCACAGCTTGATGGTTCTATTCATCATGTATGCTCTGCTTGAGTCAAAATTGAGTGACCGCTAAGAATTGAGTTACTAAATTACACTCACATTGAGGGATGAGGTAGTAAAGAGGGAGAGAGATAGATAATATGCTTTATTCGCTGTGTCATTCCCTACCTACCTATCTTTTTTTTACCATAAGGCAATTTGGCTACTTAGAAGGATGTAATTCTCAGCCCATGTCTAACCTAGTGACAGCCAAAGACCGATGACGGCTTACTCAGCAGCAATGGTGAAAAGGGCACACACAAGCTTTTGAGTCAGTACACCTGTGTTAATTTCCTAGTTGCACTGATAACAAGCTGCATCAGGCTCCATCTCTTTGAACTTTGGTTTCCTAATCTGAAGACAGGATAATATCTTCCCTGCCCCTGACCTGTTGAGCAGATCTTTAATCAGGTGCACTTTGGATTCTGTTAGAAAAGTTCAGACACCCAAGCCCCATACCACCTCTGACAGGTCAGACAGCTGGCTTGTGTATTTCAAAAACATTTGGTGGTTAGGAACCCTAAAACCTATATTAAAAGTGCCATTGTGAGTCTCTAAAAGGAATAATATTGAGTTACCTGGTGTTTCTTCAACTTTATAGTTATGATTATTAATACTTTATAGTTATGATTATAATACATTTAGTTAAAATCTTAATGAGCTATTATTGGCAGAGTGCTTCCACAGGTACAAGGCCTCTGCTCACACATAATCTCGTTGGGTCCTTCTCATTATTCTCCTCTCCATCCTCCTGCACAGCCTGCCTGATGCTCAGACCCAGCCACACCTAGCTACCCTACCCCACCCAGATCTCTATATTTTGCAGGACCCCCCTCTTCTGAAGTGGGAGCTCCCACTTGGGTTATGTGGCCAGCCCAGCTGGGTCCCCTGCCTGGGCTGTCTGGGTGGATTCACAGAAAGACACTCAGAGAGGAAAAACACACCTGGTCAGAAAAGGTATGTGTGGGGGGTGGAGGAGATTCAGGCAGCCATCCAGATGAGGCAGGTAAAATGATTCTGGTGCTGTTTTATTTTCCCTTCCCCGGGGCATTGGCATTGGCTACATAATATGGCGTGAGCATGGTTGATATCTGCATCACACATCTGACACCCATTCTGCTCAGAAGAAGTGAATGAATGGGGGGGGCATTGAGCCTTCTACCACCCCATCGAACTCACTTGGCCCCCTGGGCTACAGAAAAATCACTGTGGCTGCTGACTTTGTTAGGAGGCTTTGAGGCTCCTTGAAACCAGCATGTCTGGAACTGGGGTCTGGAATATATTCTTAGGGAAAGATGGGTTCTACTTGAATTTTTAAATTTTGTGTTTCCATTTGAGATTTATTAGCTATAAAGGTAAAGTCTTTCTTTGGTAATAATTCATAATTGGAAGACTCTTATAGAATTAAAAAAAACCCTGGTTTTTAAGTTACTGTTTCTCAAACTGGTATATGTGGCTCCCTGGGACTCTACACATGTACAAATGCATTTTTATGGGTCAATAGGATGTTATTTCCCCTTTAAAAGGATGCTCACTTTTCTCCAGCTTGGGAGATATGGCCTGAAATTTCCTGTCCTCTAGGCTCTCCCATTTTCTCCACTGTTCCACAGCCACGACAGGGACAAGTCAGTAATGCACGTGGCGTGTGAGCAGGCCATGAAGGAAGTGTACCCAAAGTACAAATATACCAAGGATTCTACATCCTTTCTCCTTTGGTTTCCAGTTAAAGCCAGTGGCCTCTTAACTGAACCAGAAATCACCAAAGCAACCAAAACTCCACTACACATAACAACTTCTGTGATCCGTCATGTCACCTCCTCCAAACCCTTTGAGCTGAGAGCAGCAACTCTAAACTGGTTTCCTCATCTCTGGTTCAGAAGGAGCCCAGCAGACAACTTTCAAAGGGCAACCTCACCCCTGAACGCAAGGGAGGCAGTGGGGTGAGGCCATGCCAACATGTGGGAGGCATCCGGAACCCACATGGGGAACAGGGCGTCCTCCCATCAGGCTTGCTGTTTTCCTTTCCACTCTAATGTTCCTACCCCTGAGTGTGCATGTGTGTGTAGTCACATGTGCGTATGCATGTGTGTTCATATGTGTATTTTATATGCATGTGTATTTTAGTCAGAGCCCATCTCTTACACTGGACTCCCCACTACTCCATCTCTCACACAGACATATCTACTCTGGAAAAGTCACCGCCCCTGGTACACTTGGTGCCGCCCAAGGGCTCTGCAGGTGGGGAGTGGCTCCAGTGGCCTTTAGGGGGAGGTGCCTCAGGTTTCATACTGGGACATGAAGGTGCAGTCACTGATCTGACACTCTTTTAAGGTAGATGATAAACTCATTTTGCCATGCTGAAGACCATGTAAGTACACAGTAGAAACCAATTAAATATAAATCTTAGACACATTTATGATATTTAGAGGGTGAAATCATGTCCCCCAAACATTAATAAATCCTAGAAAGAATAAAATGGCACAGTTGTTCTCTAAGGATTTTCTTCCTGCAGGAAGGAGCAAGAAACTGACCTTTAAATAGCCCACAACTGATCTCTGTAGGAACATAGAGAGACCTGGGGGGCTGTGTGGTCCTGGGAGAAAGCTTCTGAGGGGTCCCTATAATCCAGGGTGACTAGACAATTTTCTTTAAGCTCTGGGGAGGAGAGAGAGCGGAGATGATACCTCGGGTCAAACATTCATGTTTGTTATTGGTTCTTAGAGCAACCACGTAGACCTAGGAATTTAGAAATGATGGGAATCATTCTGAGAATTTTTAAGCCATGACATCCAGACACAACAGATCCAAGTGGAGGTTTCAAAGCTCATATAGAGAGACGGAGGGCTTCAGGCCGACCGTAAGCGAGCAGGGAGGCTGGTCAGCCCCTCTCAGAGGCCCCAAGAGGCAAGCCTGAGCCAGTGGGACCTTACCCTCATTCTCCAAGGAATCTTCCCTGCCCTGCCGTGCCCATGTGGACCCCTCCGCAGGATGACTCCCCAGAATGTGCCCCTCCAGGAACTCACGAGTCCTTCTGATAAGGTCCACGCTGCCATCCCGGCTGCTTGCTCCTCGCCCTGGGCTGGGCAGCTCGTGCTGTGGCTTGTCTGGCCGCAGGCCCCAGTGGACTTTTTGCAGGCCTGAAAGATGTCCCTTCTGGTTACTTTTTCTTTGAGAGTAACTGGGGACTGGAAGCCCAATATGGATGGAAGGGCAGTCTGTGGACACAGCACAAAAGAAGGGTGGGCAGTTACTAAACATTGGCATTTCTCTGCAATATTCACTAGTTACAAAAGATGAGCCCACAGAAGCAAAGTGGAAGCCCTGGTACCAAGGACCCAAGGATTGGGCTTGACAGAATTCCATTTTTGAACCCACTCAGCAGTTGATGGAAGGGATGCCCTCGGTGCCATAGTTAGAATTCTGTTAGAAGGAGCAGAGCGTCCATCTCCTCATTCTTGATTGTCCACAGCATTGATGACCAGATATGGCTTTGACACATGGTCCAGGAGCAACCCTCGTTGGGTCACAGATGTCCAAAATGCCAAGTTCCCTCTTTGGTTGCTATGGGAAGTCATTCCATTAAGGGCTATTGTGGGGGGGGTACTGAGGCTTGAACCCAGTGGCACTCTACCACTGAGCTACACCCCCAGCTCTATTTTATTTTTTATTTTGAAATAGGGTCTTGCTAGGTTGCTGAGAGCCTTGTTAAGTTGCTGAGGATGGCCTTGAACCTGCGATCATCCTGTCTCAGTCTACCAAGTACTAGGATTATAGGCATATATCACCATGCCTGGCATAAGTGCCATTTTTGCTAACAGCCAAGAACTATGTGGACTACTTACCTGAGCACTATTTACCAGAAAAGGGTGTTATTAAGGGTTTCTCGAAGCTGGCTTTGTGAACTAAAATTTTTAAGAATTAGAGTTGCCAAGAACTCTAATTCAGAATTCCACCAAGAAGCCCAATTGCTTTGTGACCCTGGATAACACACAAAGCCCCAGTAAGTCTGTGCACACAGCTGCAGTTGGAATTCCCTCTGTTCTCAGGAAGCACATTCTGTTACCAGTTCAACATCAGTGTTGTCTTGAGTTATAGTCAACGATTTTTAAAATAATGGATCAAGAGCCGGGCGTGGTGGTGCATGCTTGTAATCCCAGCACTTGGAAGGCTGAGACCAGAGGATCTGGGTTTGTGGCCAGCCTCAGCTACTTAGTGAGGCCCTCTGCAACTTCGTGAGACCTGTTTCAAAATAAAGAATAAAAAATAGGGTTGGGGGTGTAGCTCAGAGGTAGAATGCCACTGGGTTCAATCCCCAGTACCGCAAAAAAAAAAAAAATCAACATTTAGTACAGTTTTAGTTACAGAATAATTGAACAAATAGTACAGAATTCCTTCCTGCTCCCACCTTTACCCCACACCTACAGTTTCACCTTATTAATATCTTGCATTAATGTGATATATTTGTTACAATTAATGAACAGATACTGATACATTATTATTAACTATACTCTATAGTTTAAGGTTCACTCTTTCTATTGTATAGACATTTATATGGATTTTGACAAATCCATTTATCATTACTGCATCATGTAGAATAGTTTCACTACCCTAAAAATCCTGTTTCACTTATTCATCTCTCCCCTTCCTCCCAAATCCATTTTTACTATCTCCATAATTTTGCCCTTTTGAAAATGTCATATAGTTGGTGTCAGGAAGTATGTAGCCTTTCACATTGGCTCTTTCAATTAGCAATATGCATTTAAGTTTCATGCATGTGTTTTCATGGTTTGATAGCTCTTTTTTTCATCCTTGAATAATATTGCATTGTAGGGATATATCATAGGCTTATTTATTTATTTTTATTTGCAGTACTGGGAACTGAACCCAGTGGTGTTTTATCACTGAACTACATCCCTGTCCCTTTTGTTCTTGTTTTTATTTTGAGATAGGGTCTCATTAAAAGCCGGACGTGGTCACGCACGCTTGTAATCCCAGTACTTTGGGAGGTGGAGACCGGATGATCTGGGTTCGCGGCCAGCCTCAGCTCTCTCTCTCTCTCTCTCTCTCTCTCTCTCTCTCTCTCCCTGTCTCTCTCTCTCTCTACCTAGTGAGGCCCTCCGCAACTTCGTGAGACCTGGTTTCAAAATAAAGTATAAAAAAATAGGGCCGGGGGTGTAGCTTGGAGGTAGAACGCCCCTGGGTTCAATCCCTGGTACCGCAAAAAAAAAAAAAAAAGAGATAGGGTCTCATTAAGTTGCCATGGCTGGCCTTGAACCTGTGATCTGCCTGCCTCAGGCTCCTAAGTAACTGTGATTATATGTATAAGCTACCACACCCAGCTCATAGTTTGTTTATGCACTTTCCTTTTGAAAGACATCTTTTTTTCTAAGTTGGTGCATTATGATTGTACATAATAATGAGATTTGTTGTTACATATTTGCACATGAGCACATATAATTTAGTCAATTCCATTCCCCAGAACCCCCTTTCTCTCCACTTCTCCCTCCCCTGACCCCCTTCCTCTACTCTACTGGTCTCCCTTCTATTTTCATGAGATTCCTCCCTTCTTTTCTTTCCTTTCTTTTCCTCTCTAGCTTCCACATATGAGAGAAAACATATGACCCTTGGCTTTCTGAATCTGGCTTATTTCACTTAACATAATGCTCTCCAGTTTCATCCATTTTCCTGAAAATGATGTAATTTTGTTCTTCTTTATGGCTTAATAAAACTCCATTGTACACACACACACACACACACACACACACATTTTTTTTTTTTGCGGTACCAGGGATTGAACGCAGGGGTGTTCTACCTCCGTGCTACACCCCCAGCCCTATTTTTTATACTTTATTTTGAAACCGGGTCTCACGAAGTTGCGGAGGGCCTCACTAGGTAGAGAGAGAGAGAGAGAGCGACAGGGAGAGAGAGAGAGAGAGAGAGAGCTGAGGCTGGCCGCGAACCCAGATCCTCCGGTCTCCGCCTCCCAAAGTACTGGGATTACAAGCGTGCGCCACCACGCCCGGCCACACACACATTTTTTTAATCCACATTGTCTACTGATGAACACCTAGGCTGGTTCTATAATATGGCTATTGTGAATTGCGCTGTTATAAACATGTGTATGCATGTATCAGTATAGTGTTCTGACTTTGATTCTTTTGGATAAATACCGAGGAGTGTTATAGCTGAGTCATATGGTGATTCCACTCCCAGTTTTTTGAGGAACCTCTATACTGATTTCCGTAGTGATTATACTAATTTACAATCCTACCAACAGTGCATAAGTGTTCCTTTCCCCCCACATCCTTGCCAGCACTTATTATTATTTGTATTCTTGATGACTGCCATTCCAACTGGAGTGAAATGAAACCTCAATGTGAGCTTGAGAAGAATGTGTATTCTACTGTGGTTGGATGAAATATTCTATAAATGTTAATTAAATCCAGTTGATTAATGGTGCTGTTCAGCTCAACCATATTTTACTGGTTTTCTGTCACTTACTGGTACAGGGGTACCAAAGTCCACAAGTTTTCTTGCAGTGCTGTCAGCTTTTGCCTCATGTATTTTGAGGAAAAATTATGCTGCTAGGTGCATACATGGTGAGGACTGTCATGTCTAGCATCCATCCCTTTATCAATATGTGATGCTCACCTTTATCCTTGCCAGAGAGATTTTCTCCGCTCTGAAGTTTGCTTTGTCAGGAATTAGGATAGCCATTCCTGCTTTCTTTTGATTAGCATCAGCATGGTATATCTTTCTCCATCCCTTTACTTTTAATCTATCTGTATCTTCATTTTAATGTGGGGTTCCTGTCATATAGATGGGTCTTGTTTTCTGATTTTCTCGGACATTCTCTTTTAATTGATATGTTTATACCATTCATACCTAAACTGATTATTCATATAATTAGATTAATGTCCACCATGTTTCTGTTTTGTGTTCGTGATACTTATTCTTTGCTTATTTTTTAATCTTCCCCCATTTTTATGCCTCCTCTGGTTTTAATTGAGCATCCATATGTTCCATCTTCTCTTCTCTCAGCATATCAATTATACTTCTTTTTTTTAGGTACTGGGGGTTGAACCCAGGGGCATTCTACCTCTGAGCTCCATCCCCAGCCCTATTTTTATATTTATTTATTTATTTATTGGTGGTACCGGGGATTGAACCCAGGGGCATTCTACCTCCGAGCTACACCCCCAGCCCTATTTTTTATACTTTATTTTGAAACAGGGTCTCACTAAGTTGCAGAGGCCTCACTAAGTAGCTGAGGCTGGCCACGAACCCAGATCCTCCGGTCTCCACCTCCCAAGTACTGGGATTACAAGCATGTGCCACCACACCTGGGGTTTATTTTTATTTTAAAACAGGGTCTCACTAGGTTGATGAGAGTCTCACTATTTGCTGAGACTGTCCTCGAACCTGCGATCCTCCTGCCTCAGCTTCCCAAGAACTGGTATTACAGGCATGCACCACCACTCCTGACTCAATTATACTTCTTTAAAAACAATTTCAGGGCACAGGATGTAGCTCAGTGGTACACTGCTTGTCAAGCATGCACAAGACCCTGGGTATTGCAATACAGTCCCCAGTATTGCATCAAAAAATCCTAGTGGTTGCCCTAAAGTTTGCAATATATACTTAAAACTAATCTAAGTCCATTTTCAAATAACACTCTACTATTTCTTGTATACTATAAGTACCTTAGAGCATTCTCAATTTCTCCCTCCTATCCCTTATAATATTGTCTCCCTTCAGCTGACATATCTCCATGTTATGATCATCCAATACATTGTTGCTATTACCACTTTGAACAACCAGTTATTTGCTAAATTAGATAGAAATAATAAGGATAAATATTTTATTTTACTTTGTTTATTCCTTCTCTGATGTTATTCCTTTCTTTTTGTAAATCTGAATGTCTGATCTATATAATTTTCCTTCTTTCTGAAAAACTTCAATATTTCCTGCAAGGTGGGTCTACAGAAAACAAATTCTCTCAGTTTTTGTTTGTCTAAGAAGGTTCTTATTTCTCCTTTGCTTTTGAAGGACAATTTCACTGAATGCAAAATTCTAGCTTCGTGGCCTTCTTTTTTTTTTCCTTTCAACTTTGTAAATATTTTACTCCACTATCTTCTTGCTTGCACTGTTTCTGACAAGAAGTCTAATGTAATTCTAATCCTTATTCTTCTATAAAGATGGCGATTTCCCCCCTCTGGCTTTTTACAAGACTTTATTTTTGGTTTTCTGCTATTTGAATATAATATGTCTAGTTTATTTAGTATTTATACTGCTTGGTGTTCGCTGAGCTGACTCAGATCTGTGGCTTAGTTTCTGTCTTTAATTTTGGAAAATCTTAAACTATTATTAGTTCGAATATTTGTTCTGTTCCTTCCTCTTTTTCTTCTTCTGGTATTTCCGTTATGTGTATGTTTCACTTTTGTAACAGTCTTACAGATTTTAGATATTTTGTTCCATTTCTTCTCCCCCCTTCTTTTTATGTTTTGGATTTTTTAATTTATTTTTTGTAGCACTGGGGATTGAACCCAGGAGCATTCTACCTCTGAGCTATACCTCCAGCCCTATTTTATATTTTATTTGGAAACAGGATCTCACTAAGTTGCTAAGGCTGGCTTTGAACCTGTGATCATCCTGTCTCAGCCTCCCAAGTACTGGGATTACAAGCATGCACCACCACGCCCGGCTGCGGCTGATGTTTTGGAAATTTCTACTGACATATTTTCAAGATCACTGATTCTTTTCTTGGCCATTCCCAGTCCACTAACGAGCCTATCTATCAAAGGCATCGTTCTTTTCTGTTACAGTGTTTTTATATCTAGCATTTCTTTTTTATTCTTTCTTAGCATTTTCATCTCTCTGCTTCTATTACACATCTGCTTTTGCATGTTGTCCACTTTTCCCATTAGCACTCTAAGCATATTAATCATAGCTATTTTAAATTCCTGGTCTGATCATTCAAAAAAGAAAGAAGGGAAAGAAGGAAGGAGGGAGGGAGGAAGGGAAAGAAGGAAGGAAGGAAGGAAGGAAGGAAGGAAGGAAGGAAAGAAGGAGAGAAGGAGAGAAGGAAAGGAAAGGAGGGGAACCCAAAATGGAAACATCCAAAAGAGGAAAGTAAGCCGGGCGTGGTGGCGCACGCTTGTAATCCCAGTACTTTGGGAGGCTGAGACCGGAGGATCCGGGTTCGCGGCCAGCCTCAGCTCTCGCTCTGTCTCTGTCTCTGTCTCTCTCTGTGTGTCTCTCTCTCTCTCCTTAGTGAGGCCCTCCGCAACCTCGTGAGACCCGGTTTCAAAATAAAGCATAAAAAATAGGA
>PVJS01011565.1:0-45523 GCA_004027185.1 Glis glis | reverse complement strand
GTACCAGGGATTGAACCCAGGGGCGTTCTACCTCCGCGCTACACCCCCGGCCCTATTTTTATACTTTATTTTGAAACTGGGTCTCACGAAGTTGCGTAGGGCCTCACTAAGTAGAGAGAGAGAGAGAGGGAGAGAGAGGGAGAGAGAGAGAGAGCTTAGGCTGGCCGTGAACCCGGATCCTCCGGTCTCTGCCTCCCAAAGTACTGGGATTACAAGCATGCGCCACCACACCTGGCTAACACATTTCATTTTCTAGCATCAAAATAATCACTTATCTTCATTATGATCTCAACAGAAGTGCCTTTAATGTATATTAGGACACTCTCAAGCTCACAGTAGTAGAGACAAGTTTCTCCACATTTTAATATCACTTGAAAGCTTCAACTTCATCATTGGCAACAAATTATGACAGTTGTTTTCCTTGAAGTGAAGGGCTAACTTCATTTTTGAGAAAATATCTGCCAATGCTCACGTTTGGATAACATTGTTTGACTGCCAATCATTCTTTCAGGTAAAATGTTGTTCCTTGGTGGCCAAAAAATTGCAAGTCAAGCAATTACATAAGAGGTCTTGAGCAAGACAGCCATCATACCCTAGTGTGATAGTTGTGGAGGGCTTCCCATAAATACACAGAATGTTTTAAAAGATAAGTACATATCAAGGGCATCTTAAAAATGAAACTGGCATGTTTTTTAATGTGGGTACACAGCAGTGAAGAATACAATAACTACTAGAACAACCTGGTGCCACTGCCTCGATTTGTGATGCGTATACAGCAGTTTCACCCACCAATAGCTTTTGTACCATCAGAGCAAATATCAACATGGTGGAAAAGGCAAGGAACATCTTGCATTATCATGAAGAAAGTTTTGATCTCATGGACTTCCTGAAAGGGTCTCAGTCACCAGACCTCAGGGTCTGCAGACCGTGTTTGAGAATGGCTAGAGAAGTATTTCTCCATGTTCATTTCTACATCAGAAGCAGGAACATAAAAGATGCTTTCAGAGGGTGACATATTTTAGGAAATTGGAAGTGAGCATGTGACCTGTGATCATTCCTATAACTTTCCCGACCAGTCCCTGCAGCCATCTGCTATGGTTTAGATTCAGTTTGAGTGTGTCCTCCAAAGGTTCATGTATCAAAAGCTTGATCCTCAATGTGATAAGGTGGGAGGTGATGGGACCTTTAAGAGGTGGGGCTTAATGGGAGGTCTTTAGGTCATTGGGGAGCTGACCTTGGAAAGGATTAATATAGCTTTCATAGGATCCCTGAGCTCTCTTAGTGAATTGTTATAAAAGCAAGCCAAACTCCTGAATCACTCTGGCTTCCTGTTCTAAAAGGTGATCTCTTCCTAAAACACACACTTCTACCATTGCCATCACCATTGGGTGATACAGCCAAGGGAGGGGCCCCTCGTCAGAAGACTGCGTCATTCTGTTTGGATTTTTGGCCTCCAAACTGTGAGCTGAATAATCCTCTTTTCTTTATAAAGTTAACCTGCCTCCAGTATTTCATTCTAGTAATGCAAAATGAACTAATACATCATTTAAGTTTATAATAATGGCCTGAACATATTACAACTGCCACCACCCCATGCACTCTACTTCCCCACCCAGAGTGACCATGCTTCAAACTGTCAATAGCCCTTCAAGCCCAATATGAATGGACAATGTGGATTACACTCTGATGACCCCAAAGAGATATCATTTGGAAGGTAAGAGAGAGTTTCTGGGAGCACCAAATAGACTTAGCCTAGTTTCTTTATTTTTCCTAGAAGAGAATGAAAAAATATATAGCTACTAATATCACTAATATTTATTAAGGCACTGCTAGGTACTTAACCCTCCCAACTTCTCTGTAAGATAACTTTCCTTAACCCCATCTCACTTAGATTCTAAGGGGTCACATGATGTACATACACAAACCTATAAGACTCAATCACTGTCCAGAGCATGAAAGGGAGGGACGGGGGAGGGAATAGGGTGGGATTGGAGGGAGGACTGAATGTGCAATGTGTGCATGTATGACGTTCATACCCTGACATATATCAAAATGTATCATTACAATGCACCAATAAATGAACATAAAAAAAGAAAAGAAAATGAAGGAGGCATTTAGACTCAGAGCTCACTGACTCCCTAGTTCCTCAGCTTCAGGAAGTCTGAAAACCCTGAAGTTTGTAACTGGGATTCAAAATAGCAATACGTTTTAAAAAAAATCACACGACTTGTTTCCAGTGAAGGTAGTCATATGGGAAGGAGAGATTGAAAACAATAGTAAATAGTGCTGATAATAGAGACAGGCATCTGCTTCTGTATGTGCCATGATAAAAATAATAACAATGACGCTGGTTACCATTTATTTTTCGGCAACATTTATGTGCCAGACACAATTCTAGTTTTTGGAAACAGAGCAATGATGAGAAATGCAGGGTGTACCAACCCCTAGTCTGAGTTTCATTCCATTCATTGCAACAACACTGTGAGGTAGTTTTTATTATCACTATTTTTTACATGAAGAAATGAAGGATTGGAAAAGTTAATTATTTTGCCCAAATTCACATCCCTTATTAGGACAAGAGTCAAAATTCAATACCAGATCTGTCTGCCTTCAAAACTCCAGCTGTCAATCCAAGCCCTTTCCCAGCTGAACACCAACACTATGCCCACTGAGCCCTAGGCTGCAAAGCTCCCTCATGTATAGACGGTAGCTGGACACTACTGGACTCTACAGACACAAAGTAATTCTGATTCCATGTTTTACTGCTTGGAAAAGTAATTAAAAGTAATTAATTTGGATGGGGGAGAACCAAGGTAGTGAGCAAAGGTGAAGGAATAACTCACATCAAAAGTAAAGATGTTAAGGATGAATGGAGAGAGGGCTCTGGCTCCAGAATCTTCTCCTTGAAGTATCGGCTAAGCTGGGAAGCTCTTGTTTCTAATACAAATCCCCCTGAGAGTGGTAAGTGCTAGCTCTCTTTTTTTATAAGTATTAAAATAGTAGCAATTACTGCTCAAGTAGCTACTCCAAAGTAATGCAATTGTTCTAATCAGGGCAATAAAAAAAGAAGGAATGAATCACAGCATTGGCTATTTAGAAGAGAAAACCAAGAGAGAAAAAAAAAAAACTATGGCAATGCTAGGTATTTTCATATCCTATCATTTAACCTTTTCAACATTCAGTAAGGTAGATTTTATTAGCCCTTTTGCAGATAAGGACCCTGAAGATGAGAGAGAATAAGTGACTCACCCAGGTCTTATAAATTGCCAAGCCCTCTCTCACTCCTGTAGACCAGGAATTAGCAACTACAGCCCACAAGCCAAACCTGGCCCACTACCAGATTTTTTTAAATAAAGTTTTATTAGAACACAGCCACCCCCACTCTTTTTCTTACTATATGTGGCTGCTTTCATGCTCCAATAGCCTGAGTAATTGCAACAGAAACCAGATGGTCTATAAAGCCAAACATATTTACAATCTAGACCTTTGCAGGAAAAGTGTGTAATAGTTTTCTCGGTAGTTGTGATGTTGTCATTTCTATTCTTATGGTTTCTTTTTTAATTTGGTCTTGAGGTCTCTCTCTCTAAGAGTGGACATAAGCAAAGATAGCATTCTCTAGTGAGCTATGACTGAAGGGGATGGGAGAGAGACAGAAAGAAAGAGAGAGAGAGAGAGAACCCAAGGGACTATGTGCCTTCATTAAAGTTCATGGGTATTACCCCTTAGGCTTACCTGAAGGGGCTGTGGATTGGCTACTTTAAAGAAAACACACTCAAAGGGAGAATTTATTTACATGTCTGTGGTGTTGAACTTGAGGTTTTATTGTAGCCTGCAACTGTGGGATGTGCTGAATTCGGGAACAGTAAAGTAAGAACAAGTGGGCTACATCACCAACACTCACACAGGGAAAGGAGTTTTCACTGAGACCAAAGGTGATGTGTCTGGCCTAAAAATGGATGTAGAGTCAGCAACTACTGAGACAGATGTATGACAGCTGTCTACTCAATTTAAATCTTATCAAGATCCTCCACATACAAAGTAGATTAAAAGTCAAATAGTGTTAGCACTGCATTTGATAAATTCAAATTTATATAACATCCACTTATTGGAAATGCAAGCAATCAAGTTTCTGAATGGCAGTTTTGAAGAGCACAACTTTTTAAAGCAAGTTGTAGGAGCTTAAATACAGCATCATGCAGGATTGGCGTGCAATTTAAACTTCTGCTTACCTTTTTTATATATTTTATTTGGTGCACTGTAATTATGCATCATACTGAGACAGAGAGTGATAGGAGCACACATGTACACATCTCTTCGAGCACTTCCCTCCGGGGACCACCCCCTTCCTTCCTCCCCCCTCCTTACATGTCTTAAGGTGACCCAGATGCTTGAAGAAGAGTGCTAAGAAGCATCTGCTTTCTAAGTAAAAACTTTAACTCTTAGCCATAAAATTCAGACATACAGATGGTGTACAAGCAATAAATATTTACTAAATGGATAGATGAAAAATTATTATGATGCAATATAGAGTTATACTTTCACTTATTATTGGATAATACAATTTGAATTCAATAAGCATCGCTGTTTGTTCAAAATGTGCTTAGCCCTGGTTGGGCCCTGGGTACACAATGTGAATAAGACTCACAGGTCCCTGCCTTTTTTAGTCCTCTAACCAAACCAAGAGCACACAGGCTACAACCATGTACTTGTGTATATCATTTAAGTTTGCAGTAATGGCCTGAACACATGTTATAATGACTGCCACCACCCCACCCACCCTACTTCCCCATCCAACTTCGTACAAATAATGAAATAGGCACTATGGCAAGAAATAGGAGATAGAGAAACATGGATGAAAAGACAACAAAGATGCATGCTTTTTGCTTTGCAAATTTTGCTTTTGGTCTGGAGAGAACTGAAAAGGATACCAACAGCAACTGCCTACTGTGGAACACATTCTTCTAGATTATTCTCGTACATTATCTCACTTAATCCTCATAATGACCCTTTGAAATGGAATTAGTTTGGGGATTTTATAAATAAGACTGAAACTCAAGTCATTAACAAATTGAGAGACTAGAAGTCAAAGCACATCTTTTTCTTTTCCTTTCTTTTCTTTTCTTTTTTTTCACTATATAGCCTAGGATTTTCTATTACCATATATGATGTATGCTCATCAGGGCTTTAAGATGCAAAGACTTAGGTTTGGGGAGTTACACAGCTCAGCCTGAACTAATTTACATAAGTCACTTGGAAAAACTAATCTAATCTAATCACGCCCAGTTCAGCTCTGACTCTTCAGTAAACTGGGGTCTACTTATCCTTCCTCGCCCTGCAAGGGTATAAAGGAGAAAAAAAGAACAAAGAAGAAATGTTTCGTTTCTGATTTGCCCCAGTGAAAAGACCAGCAAGTGTAAAATATTACCAGCAATAAATTGTGGTAATAATTTATCATTTTTAGTGACCTTTTCTTTTTTCCTCTTGTGAGAACACTGCTTTTGCCCTCCCCCACCTTTGAAACCAGATTCTAGCCTGCAAGGAAATGGATCAGAATTTGCCCATGAAGGAATGTAAAGACATATGCAAAATAATTTACCTCTTCTGCCATTCAAAAATAATACCACCCAGCAAGCTAACGTCTTCAGTGATGCCCATCCTTCTATCTGCCTCCAACACACAAGGCTTAATTCTTGAAAATCCATATCATTGCATTCCCTCACAGTATAATCATTCATGGTTGTGTATGTCGTGCACTGCGCACAGGGGACAGCTCTGACTGGGTGACATTCGCATCGTGAATCTCATAGCTTTATCTATTAGACCTATGTTTGATGTTAACAGTTAAGTGTCTTCTCATCACATAATCGTTATATAGCAATTTTCCAACAGGTAAGAAATAAAGCCTCTTTGACAGAGAGCCACTTTTTCTCATTTTTACGAAGAGACTGTACGACTAGTATCATTTCTATGTAAAAAAATTCTCTTTTTTTTCTATGCTACTTGGGCTCTGTATTAGTTAGCTATGGCTGCAGGGATGCTGTGTAACAACTCCAAAACGTTCAGAGTCTGTCAACATTGAGACTGCTGTTGCAGGTCACCAAGAGACACACACACAAAGGAAATGGTTATTTATTCTTCACGGGTCTGCAGGTTTGTGGTGCTCTGCTGGATTCGGCGGGATCTGAACCAGCTTGCCATCAAGACCACAGGTCAGGCTCAGCTGTGCTTTGTGCTCATTCATTCTGAGACCCAGACAATGTCAGTTACAGCTACCTGGAGCATGCTCTTCTCGTGGCAGACAGCAGGGGCTCAACAAGTGAAGGCAAACTGCACAAATGCATTTAAAACCATTGCCCGTGGCCCATTCTCTTCCACAAACCAAAACAAGCTTCACAGCCAAATACATCAGAGGGCAGGGAAGTGTGTCCTTCCCATGGAAGTAGAGAAAGGAGAGTGGACTTCTGCTAAATGAACACAACCTGCTGCAGACCTACCCTCTGGTATTGTAGGAAGATACATTGCAGAGAAAGCCCACCATTTTTACAGATCAAAGAATATTGGACTCTATTTTCCATATTAAGAAAATCCACTTCCTATATAACCAGTGGTTTTTTTTTTTTTTTTGCACACTGGGTTTTTCACATTGTTTTAAGATCAGTCTGTTTATTTTGTACATTTTTGTAGGTTAGTGTAGCAAATCATGCATCAGCAAACACTGTCTGTAAAGCACCAGACAGTGAACATTTGGGCTCTGCAAGCTCTGTAGCACTGTATAGACCAGGTAGCCTCTGTTGCAACTACTCAACCCACCACTGTAGTGAAGAACAGCCATAGGCCACACTTAGACACACTGACATAACCGTGTTCCAATGGAATTTTATTTAAGAAAATAGATGGCAGGCCAGATTTTGCCCCTGAGACAGTTTGCCAACCCCTCTAACAGTTTCAACTGTGAAGGGTAGTTCTCCTCTTTGGGTTATCTATTATTGCACATCCCACCCCAAGTAAGTGGATGGAAACAATGATTTTCTTTCTCTCGTGAGAAATGCTCCAGTTGGGTCTGGCTGGGTGATTCTCCTGCTCCATGGAATGCTGCTGCACCTGCTGGTGTCTGGGATCAACAGGGCTTGAGCTTTCAAGGTGGCTTGGTCACCTGGCTGGCACCTTGGCAGGGCTGACCAGAAGGCAAGATTCAGCTGGCACACTGCAACATCCAAATCCCAGCTGCTGCATCTCTCCTTACCCCTGCCCTCTCTAGAGCTCAGGGAGAGAACTGTCATCTCTGCCTTTCCTACTGGTGAAACACCTCATCCTTATCTGTCATCTGTGACCCGTGTCATCCGTGCCCCACACTGGCCTGTGTCACAATGTCGACTTTCTTACTCCTGGAATTTCAAGTGAGGTGGAGTTAATTTTTTTTATTAGTGCATTGTAATCATACATCTTGATTATGTTCAGGGTGATAGAGGCATACACGCACACAGTACTTTTCAAGCCCTCCCCCAGTTCCTGCCTCACTCTCTCTCCCTTCCCACATTCCCATGCTCAACACATTGATTAGCTTTGATAAGTTTGTGTATGTGCATCATGACCATTGAGGTGTTTCCTTCTTCAAGTCTTCCTCCCCCCTCCTGTCTCCCGCAGGTCCCCTCCTTCATGAGGTGGAGTTATTTTTAATGCTTCACATTCCAACTGGAAGAAGACTTCTTATCCTACAAGGCAACAGCAGAACCCCCTACTCCAAAGACTTCGCTGCCCAGAAAGATGGTGCTTCAGTCCAGCCACAGGTGAAGTAAGTTCATTAGTGTGAAAGGAAGGGGACAACTGTCATGCCTGTGATGGCTTGAGACATCCTGGGCATCCCCCAAGTCTCCTCTACCAACAGACCCAGCTCTGCCCGACATCTGACTGCACATGCCACAGGTCAGCCTGGACATGGCAGGGGTGCAGGGGGAGTGAAAGTAGGGGCTCCCTGAAACCCCTGCACAATGTTTAATGCAGTACAATTCTCACCCATATGACCCTCTCTGGGGATAATCTGGGGCACCCCTGGCTCTCAAACCTGGAAAGTCTTTGAAAATCATCATTTTTTATTTTATAATGGAGCTACCATCCTTCTATGGCCACAGTGTAATTCTGATCATTGTAGACGCACTCACCAACAGGATAAACTTCTCCTACACTGGGCTTCTGTCTGCTTCCATGAATCCAGTCGTTCTCAAAGTCTCGGTTGTTGCTCTCTGCCCCTGCCTCAAATTCACAGGCACTTTTTACACTCACCCTAAGTTATAGCAACAAATAACCACCGTGTTGACTTCTGCCCCGAGCCACACCTTCCATCCACATTCACCTTCTCAACCACCTCTCCCTGCTCTCCCAGCCTGCCTGCACCTGTGCTCCCCAAACCCTCCTCATCCCAGCCTCTCACCCAAGACAAGAAGCCGGAGAAGACAATAAAAGAAACACTGAATTATCACAGGCACCTTTTCCAGCTCCATCTTGCATAGGAGATGACCCACAAGAAAAGTCAAAGTACTCAAGCCTTGAGTGTGAATTTGCCAGAATATGCCTGAGTGACAGAGGCTGCCCTCATCCCATCCCGCATTGCATGGAAGGCCTGAGGGATGGTAGGTGGGGGGGGGGGACAGACCCTTGCAGATCCTATACCTTAAATCCAGCCACCACGTACCTGAGCTGTATCCCATGTGCTGCATACCTGCTGGACCATAAATCTGAGCTGTCAACACCCCAAGAGAGCTCACAGCAGGCGTCCTGGAACCAACCCACCCTAATCCCTTTCTAATCTGCTGTTTTTCTGGCAACCAACTCTTGTTTCTGTCTCCCATTTATAGTCCTGTTGGCCTGACAGCACATTCTCCTGGTCTCTCAATGCCCTGTCAGAGGCAGTGGCTTGGTCTTGATCACCAGTTTGTATGTTTTATACTTTCAGTATAAAATCCCCCCAAAATGCCTGTGGGGACCCCACCAGCTCAGTCTCATTTATAAGGCCCTTTTGGGGTGAGAGTGGGGACTCACAGAGGCCGTCCTTTTTGTCCTGAGTGCATGACCTAAATCAGGTACTCACGAGTGATGCATACAGACCTTGACCTCATAAGCAATTGTCCTACCAAACAGAGACAACTATGAGCTATTTCTGAATGAGCCTGCATGAAGTACTGGCGAAAAGTGATACCCAGAGGAAGACTAGCCAGACTGAACTACTTAAGGAAACAAAGCATCTTTGAGAAATGAAATTAATTAACTGCTTCCAAAGGGAGCAGAAAGTAGGAGGCCGGGAGGGGGTGGGAAATTTTATATAAATTTCCAAAGGACAAGGGACTTGAAAGTAAACTGTGGGAATTTCAAGCTCTAAATTAAAAAATGCCTTCCAACAGCATGGCTTAGTGGTGTGCGATAGGCACTCAAAATTGGGATTTGGTTATGTACAAAGGAAAGCTCTGACAGAGGGGGAAAAAAACAATAAATTAAACGCATAAATCGAGAGGATTGGGGTTTTTCAAAAGTTGCTGCACAATATTCTCTGAGGGTGATTTTAGACTAGACCTTGACAGGGTGAGATTGTGAATATGAAAGTGAGCTTTTGTCAATCAGAAGGCACTTCTGCAGAAATCGGTTTCTAGAGAATAACCAAAGGGAATTTCAAAGATCTAGTTTACATTCTCTGTGTCTTCGAGCACATTTCCTTGGGATTTAAGAAACCATACGGATTTTGAGATCTTGAAACAGCTATATAAAACACTGCTTAGTATGAGTCTCACAATATATGGTGCCCCAGACATGAACATTTTTATTTCTGTCTGTTTTACCAAATTCCTTTGTTCCCCGGTCCCCATCCTTCTGGTCCTTGCAAGGTTTTGCCAGCTTCTTAGTGCAGAGGGAACACTAGCTACATCTTATCTGTCCACTGTGGATCTTAGGGGGGAAGAAAAGGAAGAGTGGGAGCAGGCCAATGGGTGAGAAGGGTCTGGAACCAGAATACACCCAACCCAGGAAGGCAAAAACAAACAAAAAAATCCATGAGTTCACATGAAAGTGATTTCCCCAACCAGGAAAGGAGTTTCTCCCGCCAGTATCTGGGCTAAAAGGAAACGCTATTAAAATGAAGAACTTTCATTTATCAAGCACTGTGTGAGGAACTTTATACATTTGACCTTAATCCTGTCATTTTGATCCTAATCCCAACAGCATTTTGATTCTGCTGTAGCCAAAAATGGAGCAGTCAATACCCCAGAACAACGACAGCCTCCTTGGTACTGGGGTGTGTGCGTGTGTGTGTGCGTGTGTGTGTGCGTGTGTGTGTGTGTGTGTGTTCACATGCGTATCTGTATTTTCTCTGTTATTATCTCTGAATCCATGCGTGATGATTCTCCCTCTGTGTTTCTGTTTCCCTTGCTCTTAGCACCACTGCCACTGTAAGCCACCCACTTTCTCCAAGCCTGTCTTTGTCTCTGTGTCTGTCTCCGTGTCTTTGTGTCCACGTGTTTGTAATGTAGCCCTTTGTGTTTCTGTTTCTTCTCTTACTGCCTTCCACTCTCAGTCTCCCTTTCTTTTTTCCTTTTCTGTCAGTCTCTAGCTCTGTATCAGACCCAGATGAAAATAATTGCATTAAATTTTTTAAAAAAAATCGAAAGATATTTACTGTGCTTGTCAGGAAATTAAAATGAATTATTAGGGTTACTTAAGGATAATTTTAAGAAAACATTCAATATTGGTATGATTCTAGTAATACTTATTTACAGTCACTATACCCTTGGAGCAAAATGGCAAGGTCAAAATATTCTAGACTCTAAACCATTCGACTATAGGCACCTGAAGCCTGTATGATCCATTCCAGCAACCCTCTGGACTGTGTCTGCCTGGTAAAATGGGACTTCTTAGATGACAAAAGGTCCCCGAGGCATGACCAGCACCAGAAGTAAGCCCCACCATGCTCCTGTTCGATAGTCTCAGGAGAATGCAAGTCCCAAAATGGTAGCTCTACTCAAAGAAAATGCTTCACTCAGACCTCTAGATGGCGCTGCCCAAGCAAGCAGCCCAGAGGCACCTGGTCTCTTCCTGTCCCTCCAGGGTTGAAAGAGCAGACAAGGAGAATCAGCCCTCAGAACACGTGTCTGACTTAGCCCTTTTTAGAATATCCACCTTGCCCTGCTTTCTTTGTTCCCTGTTTTCCCAGGCTCCCTTCTCTCAGCAATCAGGAACTCAGTTTCACACTCATGCACACACACACACACACACACACACACACACACACACATGCATTCAAACACACACATAAACACACGACTAAGTTTTTTCCTGACTTTCTATCCTTCATTTGGTAAATAATTAGTATGCATTAAGTTATTATGGAACCGGGTGTGGTGGTGCATGCCTGTAATCCCAGTACTTGGGAGGCTGAGACAGAAGGATAGCAGGTTTGAGGCCAGCCTCAGAAACTTATGCAAGACCCTGCTTCAGAGTAAAAAATGAAAATGTTTGGGGGTGTAGCTCGGAGGTAGAATGCCCCTGGGTTCAATCCCCAGTACCCAAAATTAACAACAACAATAAAATTACAATATCAATAAAAAGTTATTATGGTCTGAATATTTGTGCCCCCCCCCAAAATTCATATGTTGAAATTTAATTCTCAACACAATGAGAGGTGGGACCTTGGGGAGGTGATTTAGTAATGAGGGTGCTGTATTTATAAGGAATTATGTCCTTATAAAAGAAGTCGGAGGGAGCTTGTTCACCCCTGTTGTAGTCAGCTTTTCCATTGCTGTGACCAAAATATCTGATAAGCCCAACTTAGAGGAAGAAAAATTTATTTTAGGGCTCATGATTTCAGAGGTCAGTTTGCAATCAGCAGGCTCACAGCAGGAACAGCTCAGTGGCAGGGCTCAGAAGCAGGGCTTTAGGGCGTGGCAAAGGAGGAAAAACTACCCTCAGTTCATGGCAGCCGAGAAGCAAAGAGAGCTAGAGGAAGTGGCCAGGGACAGATGTAGTCCCCAAGGCCATTTCCCCAGAGATCCACCCCTCCAGCCATGCCCTGTCCCCAAACCTGACCGCATTGTCCACACATGAGGGTTTGGGGGACATTTTAAATCCAAACTCTAACAACTATGAGAAATAGGTCCTTATTGGACATCAGATCCACTGGCACATTGATTATAAACTTCCCAGTCTCCAGAACTGTGGGTAATAAATTTCTATTGTTTATAACTTAACCCAATCTGTGGTGTTTTGTTATAGCAGCATAAACAGACTAAGACAAAAAGCTAACAATATGCCTAGTACTGTTTGAAATGCCTTACATATACCTCTCGCTCATCTGAGAGGGTACTATTATTATCATCTCTGGGCTCTAGATGAGGAAACTGGGGCACAGACAATGTAAACAAGTTCTCAACATTTATGCAATTAGCAAGGAGAAGCACGGAGCTGAGGCACACTCCCGAAGCCGGGCTGTAAACCACCACCCAGTACTGCCTGTACCTGACCACTGAGGATTAACAGGTATGTGTGAGGACGCACTGTGCCCTCTTTATTCTCTGATGAGTTCTCACAGAACCCAAGATGGAACATGCTTCTCTTCAGATCAAATGGCTTGAGCGTGCTGAGCAGCACAGAAAATCTGGGGTCACTTTGAAGGGGGACTAACTTCTTTGAGTACTAGGGGGGGGGAGAAAACCACATTCCCCCTGACTTTTGATTTAGAGAATAATCAGGAAAATTTTCCTCTTTCTCTCTCACTGAATACAATTTATCAAACCAGAGGAGAATGCAGCTCTAGCTGGAAGTTTCTCACAAAGCCTGTCGAGATGAAAGGTACAGTAATAGATACACAAAGCAGGTGCTTTTCATCTGTGAAGAGCTGGCTTTGTAGGATTCTTTCATGAAAGTGAAAAATAAGACATTGTGTTTATGTGGAGCATGTATTTGTCTGCGTCACAAAAAAATAGGGGAGTGTGAACGTCCACTGGGACAGCCTAAATCCTTCGCTGTTTGCCTGCGGTTTTTCCCAGATGCTCCGCAATAGTGGGAACCCTGCTTTTTCAGCACCTGAAGTACAGACCGAGTGGCCAATTTAGGCTCAAAGCAACTGCATTTGTTATCTGTCCTAAACAGGAGCCCAACCCATACTTTATACTCCGCTAAAGAGAGAGAACACTGAAATTTTAGTAAACAGGACAATTGATGGTCCCTGGCTTTGTGTCAAGCAAAAGCCAGCCTCTGCATTGAAAAGTCCTGACCTTGAAAAGCTGGTTAAAATGGATGATGCGTGAGCTGCTGGCTGAAGAGCCAGCGGGAAGTAGGTCAGCGGAGCTATAGGCTGGCTTCTGTCACTCCCAGCCTGAGTGCGTGCAACTCAGAGGGGGGAAAATGTTCTCAGACAGGAGAAGAGACTGTGTGTGGTTCCGGGCAGCATGTCATCTTGACAAAACCATCACCGCCAAATGAAATCATCGGGGGAAGCTGTCAGCCCCTGCCACGTCCAGGAGGCTATTTTTGGCTTCTTTAATTAATTAGAGATTGTCTTGGTTTTTTAGGGAATTTTTTTTCAATTGCAGAAACAATTTTTGTTGTCCACTTCCTTTGGGCCTTAGCACACTGGCACCTCTTCCAGGCAGGCAGCCAGGCAGGCAGCCAGCCAGGCACTTAATGGCCCTGCCTCGGCTGATAGACAGGATGGGTGAATGAGGATGCCCATTTCTCAAAGGGACTTTGGATGGAGGGCAGGAAACTCTCTGTGGTGGAAAGTCAAGCTCTGGACCATCCACCCACCTGCCTTGCTTGCTCTTAGAGAGGCTATAGTGACTGTTCAAAGGAAAAGTTTCTGGAACCCCCTGGGTTCACTTTCTGTGTGCCTTTGTTTACAGATCATAACATTTCCGTGTCTCAATTTCCTCGTCTGCAATATGGGAGCCATACATGTGCTTACATTACGGGTTTGTCGTGTTGTACATCCATCAGGAGGAAACATCACACTCAAATTGGGATAATTCAAGAAGGATTTAACAAAAACACTAATTACAAAGGAATGTGGAGGACATAGCAAAACCACAAGGGAGGGCACAGTATACTAAGGCTACCAATAGTGGGTACCACCATTATGCCTAGGTCTGAAGGCCTAGTGTGGGCATCCACATCAAAGAAGTTGTGGACTCCATGATGAGACCTATGATACAGGGATGCAGCCAGCTGGTACCAAACCTACAGCAATGGAGCTGCATGAATCAATGCAATGACTTCACCCTGCTCCCTCCCTCAAGGTCTCCATACTTTCCATTATCTTGGAGCCAAAAAAAAAAAAAAATCCAGAGGGCAAGGGAGTCCCTTCATACAATCCACATGGGACACCAATAGAGAAGAGCAGAGAATGGGTCTGCAGGAGCAAATGGGAAACACTGAGGGCCAAGAATTCAATGAGGCAATGTCATAGGATACTTAGTGCAGTGCCTGGAACTCACACATGATATATATTGCCAGCTTCATCCATGTCGCCAGTCAGAGGTACCACACAGATGAGGCATCTTGGAGAAGGGAAAGTATGGGTCAGCAATGGACCGCTCAGCATCACCTTCTCCTAGTCCTGAAGTTTCTGCCTCTGCAGGAGGATCTTGATTCTGGTCATTAGGGCCTTGCCACCAGGGCCACTAGGACCTTGGGCAGGTCCTTTTGCCATTCTAATCTTTTGATTCCTCATTTATTAGGGTGGTAGAGGATGAGATGAGTTTAGGGCTTTTCCAATTTAATATGTTGTGATTCAAAGTTTATACCCAGAATTTTAAGTAATTTCGTCCCGATTTTATTTGTTCTTGGACCCAAGATGATGATGTCAGACTTGGGCAACACCATGGAAATTATAGGTGGTCTGTAAATAAGGGTCAGATGCCTTTTTTTTGTGTGTGTGGTACTGGGGATTGAACCCAGGGGCATTCTACTCCTGGGCTACTCCCCCAGCCCAATTTTTAACTCTCCTAGATTCTTACAGATCTCATAGCTTCACACCCACCTTGTCCTAAGAGGAAGCAAAGTTCCAAGTGGAGACACGTTGGCCTGTCCTCCTCCAGTGCTCCACACCCTTTCCTCTGGAGTGGTCGCCACTCTCAGCATCCACTTTCAAAAAGAAGTTTTTGCCATAATATACTTTTGATAACACTTTATACATACATCCAATATAAAGAATGGTTAAAAGTAGATGGTTCTAGCTAAATTAGGGGATGGCCTACCGGGATTTCCCCTTGGCTTGTACAAAAGCAGAGGCCCCTCTGTGGAAGCCAAGGGCTCCAGAGAAGACTGTTTGAAGCCCCCGGTCCCACAGTATCCCTCAGATGTTCATCCAGATCTTCTCAGTCCCTCTCTGGAGTCTCCCTTCCTTTCTGTGTGCCAAATCAGAGATCCCCAACTAGATGGTTGCTATGTACAGGAGATCTTGGAGCCTATCTGTGCAGTAATGACTGAACCTACCACTGTAGAGTGCTCAGCCGACTGTGAAGCCCTCTCAGACACGTTGCTTTATTCCATCGCCAGCACAATCCTGTGCTCCTCCAAGTTCACACCAGTGAGCAGCACAGCCAGGTCTGGAACTCATTCTTCCCCCAAGCCCACTATCCCCATACCAGCAGCTGCTCAGAGGCCACACAGGGTGGAACAAATATGGACGAAGGCTGGCTCTGCTGCTTATTTTACCAGAAGCCCCAACCTTATCAGTCTACAAAGTCTAGAAGTTTATGGTTTTCTCCCTCTTATGGTTTAGATATCAAATGTCCCCAAAGGCTCACGCATTGAAGATTTGGTCCCCAATGCGGCAGTGCCCACAGGTAGGGCTTTTGTGATTGGATCAGGAGGGCTCTGACTTCATACATAAACTAATCCATTTGATGGATTAATAATTTGAATGGACTACCCTACTAGGAGGAGGTAGAAACTATAGGCAGGGGGGGGGCATGGTTGGAAGAAGTACATCACTGGGGACATGTCCTTGGGGACTATATCTAGTCTATGGTCCCTTTCTCTATCATCTATCTATCTATCTATCTATCTATCATCTATCTATCATCTATCACCTATCTATCATCTATCTATCTATCTATCTATCTATCATCTATCTACCTATCTATCTATCATCTATCTATGTATCTATCATCTACCTACCTATCTATCTATTATCTATCTATCTATCTATCTATCTATTATCTATCTATCTACTATCTATCTATCTATCTATCTATCTATCTATCTATCATCTATCTATCTCTCTCCTTCCTGGATGCCATGAGCTGAACAGCTGTCCTCCACCATGCCCTCCTACCCTTCCTCCACAATGTTCTGCCTTACCTCAGTTCCAAAGCAATGGAGTCTATAGCCAACCATAGTCTGAAACCATGAGCCAAAATAAATCTTTCCTCCTGTAAGTTGTTCTTATCAAGTATTTTGGTCATAATAATGAAAAGATGACTAATACACTCGCACAAGACTGTACCCGTTTAAGGAACAAGGACCCACCTTATTCATCTTTGTTTCTCTAGGAATTAGAAGTGGGCCTGGATCAGCAAAGGCCTTGGAAAATAGTGTGACAATGTCTGTGATTGATCAGCAATGCCAGCCAGAGGAACAAGAGTATGGAATCATAGGAATTTAGGACTTGAACGGATTTCAGCAACCATCTGCTATGGTTTGGATGTGGTTTGTCCCCCCAAAGGTTCACATGCTGGAGGCATGGTCCCTGGTGTAATGGCATTGAGAGGCGGTAGAACCTTTAAGAAGTGGAGCCTAATGGAAGGTCATGGGGGCACCGCCCTTGGAAAGGACAATCGCTCATCCCATGGAGTGAGTCAGGTCTTGCCAGACT
Source organism: Glis glis (assembly GCA_004027185.1). Classification (NCBI taxonomy): domain Eukaryota; kingdom Metazoa; phylum Chordata; class Mammalia; order Rodentia; family Gliridae; genus Glis; species Glis glis. Next base: position 28,668 of record PVJS01011565.1, on the reverse strand, counting down.
GGATTGAAGGGAGAGCAGGTCATTACAAAGCCAGCTCCTCTTCCTCACCTTGCTCTCTTGCTTCTACTCTCACATGTTCCTTTCATACTTGCCCATTTATCCACCGTGCTATGATGCAGCCAGGAAGTTATTGCCAGAGGCCAGGGGAATGCTGCTTGGACTTTCCAGCCACCAGAATCATGAGCCAAATAATTCTCTTTTCTTCATAAAGTACCCAGCCTCAGGTATTTTGATATAGCAATACAAAAATGGACTAAGACGTTATTTAAGACTGCTCTGTCCAATATATTAGTCGTTCACTATGCATGGCTATTTAAATGCAAATAAAATAAATTGAAATCAAATAAAATTAAAATTGTACTCCTCAGTCACACAAGCCACCTTTCCAGGAGTTGGTAGCCACTGGCTAAGATGGCCCCCAAAGGCTTGTATATATTGTAAGACACAGATATAGAACATGTCCATCATTGCAGAAAGTCCCTGAAAAGACTCTGATTTTATAGTGAGAGAACTGAGTCTCAGAGAAACAGAATAATTTCCCCCGAGTCATGCCGTGAGTGAGGAACTGAAACATGAGCAAGACCCTGAGTTTTCTGCTTACTGCTCAGTATGTTTTAACCATTACACTAAACTCACAAACTGTGAGGGCCTCACAGCCAAGAGTGACAAAATATCCTCTCCTTTCAAGTCAGCATGGCTTTTGAACAGAAATCCTAGCTGCACATCGCAGAGGATAAATACTAGACCCAGCAAGCAAATGATGGGAAACTGTAGCTTCCCACAGAAAGCTGGAGGCCAAGAGATCTGAAGCATGCCCAAATGTGGGTTGTCTCTTTTCTGTTGTTGTTTTTAAGCTTTTCAAAAATTGTTTTCATTTCAATGTTGGAGGTTAATACCCAAGATGGACACTCTTTTTGAAGAGTCCCTTTTGATTTTAATTTCTTAAAGTCCTCATTTGAACTCCCCTTTTTGTTTATATTATACCCATCCCACAATTTTCCTTTCTTTCCAGGTAACTTGATCCTTGAAAATGTGCAGAATCCATTCATGCCCCCTGCTTTTAATTAAACATCGACTCATTCTTTCAACTGGGTCTTTTAGGATTTTACATTGTCTTTTCTAAATGTATTTGTCTTTTCCTGAAATTACATCAAATCAAGTCCTCAAAAATATATTTCTTAATCTTTAAATAGCTTGGAATGAATTTTGGCAACATCTCAAGAAGACCTATAAAAGGGAAGAAGTTGGTCCTACCCGTCTCCCTCCCAAGTAGAAGTGGGACCCACACCGCATGTCAGGGCCTGCACACACAGATCGCAGGGCATTTAACATCCAACGGAGGCCTGTAAACCCCAGGGTTCATAGTCTGCATCTAAAGAGAGTCTGCACATGCTGTCCCAGAACAGTGCATTTGTACCTTTGCTTTTATTAAAGCAGAACTAAGAGAAGATGATGTATGGGAACCGGCACTGCCATGGGCAGCCTGGGTGTCCAGTGCAAACATTTGCAGACACACCAGTACAAGTCGGCAGCTCAGAAGCCAGGAGTCAGGGTGGTCAACAGTGGACCTGGGTGCTGGTGGGGGGACATGGGGAATGGGGAAATCAAGCTTCCAAGGTACTTAAGCTCTCAAATGATCCAATCAGGCTGCAGACATCTTCAGAATCTGCAGAGGAGACCTTCCCGATGTACAAATGACACAGACGTGGGAGGAGGACATTTAGGAAAATTCCACTGATGAGTCATATTTTTTTCTGGTATGTCTCCTAGGGTTTCTGAGATTTCATTATCCTTATAAGTGAGATTCTTAAAATTACTGAAAGAAGGTGCTTATTGAAACCTATAGCTCTCCATCCCTTGGCAGGCTTTGATTTGAAACATTCAAAACACATCCAACAGCCTCTTCTTCCCTGAAGACAGGGGCTTTAATGTTTAAAAAAGAAAAGAAGAAAAGAAAAAAGCGGGTCTCCTTAGACCAGCCAGCTCCCTCCTCTTAAAGGAAAATATTACCTAAAAATTAAAGTATTGAAGCCAAAATATAGTGGCCACCTTTAAAATATAAGTCCTGCTCTTTGTTCCTTGTGAACAAAGAAACACAATGCCCATAACCTGGAGCCATGTGTGCACACAATTTCCTAGCAAGGACTGGCCTTGTAATCCAGGTCTACCTCTTTATACTACAAACGAGGAAACTGAGGCCCAGAGAGGTTAAAGAATTTTAACAGTTAGCAGGTGGCTGAGCTGAAACTTGGGCCAGGTGTCCAGACTCCACATCTTTTTGAACAAAAGAAAATAAAAATCATTCTATGACTTGGAGTAAGGAGAGCACTGTGTAAAGGTAGGAAATTAACACAGGATTCTTAGCCTCCCCAGCTCAGGTATGGATATGTACAGTTAGGGTGATTTCTAAACAAAAATGTAAATTGGAGAAGCAGAACGAAGATGCGTACTAGAGAGAGAACCGGCCCTTTGTATATCATGACTGATGAAAATGAAAGTCCCTGCCTATCTCGCAGGGTGTGAAAATAGTCATGCCTGTGGAAGGACTCTGGAACCATACAATGTTATGAAAAGGAAAGGAATCACAATTCTAGTGGGTCTCCTGGGAGCCGTAGGAGTCACAGCCTCTCCCAGGAGATCCCTGTATGTCGGTGTAATGTTGGCATCTGCAGGCAGCATCCCTGCTCCTTCCTCCCTGTCCATCCATTAAGGATGACCACAGTAGGGTCAGATTGGCACTGACACGAGGAGGTCAAGCACCCTTCCTCATTCGTCCCGCTTCCCTCCATGGTAGGGAAGGATTAAGGACCACCATGCTAGGCACAGCATCTTTCTCATGAATTGCCCTTTTTAGTGGAGAGTACTGGTGTTTCTCTGTTTCCATGTGCCCTAGTGTGGGTGCCCCTTTGCTTCCCGCACCCACATCTGGGACTCATCTTTGCAAGTTGGCTCCGGGGCCATGGCAACTCTTCCCACACTCATCCAGCCAGGAGTGCCTGGGAGGCCACCTCTCCTCGGGAGGCTGTGGACCAGCAGCGGCCGGTGTGAAGGTGTGCAAGCCAGCTCCCTTGGCACTCCAGAGCAACTTATACTCCAGTGTTGCCCACCCATCACAGGGAAGTCACTTCTGGGGGCCTTTTGCCTGAGACTGCGTACTTACCTCACCTTCATCCCCTTTCCTGACCTGGGAGCACTTCCTTGATGAGTCCTTGCAGACAAATCCTCCTTTTCACACCTACTTCTAGGAAACCAGACCTAGAACTTGGGCCTCTCTCATTCCATTGTAGCTAGTGTACAATAGATGTACAGTTGCCCTTTGTTTGGGAAGAGGTGCTGCCCCAGCTGGGCCTTAAGAGGACATGACAGCTCTTTTTCAAACTTTATCTCTGGGGCTTCCTTGGAGTAATTTTTCATTCAACCTTATTGTAAAAATACTATAATCACACTGGGTGTGGTGGCTCATGATGCTTATCATCCCAGTACTTGGGAGGCTGAAACAGGAGGATCATAGGTTCAAGGCTAGCCTCAGTAAGTTAGCAAGGCCCTCGGCAACTTAGCTGTTTCAAAATAAAAAATAAAATAAGGCCAGGGGTGTAGCATTGAAGTAGAACTCACCTGTTTTCCATCTCAAGTACAACACACACACACACACACACACACACACACACACACACACACACACCATAATCGCTTACTAATGTCTGCCCATGGGACAAGAAGGAGCCGGCGGGGGCGGGGCAGGGACAAGAAGGAGCCAGGGGAGGACAAGTTGGCCCGTGTGATGTTTTGCCATCCCTAGCCTGGAGGAGAGGATGCAAGAAAGGAGGACTCTAGTTTAGCCCAAAGGAGACCAGATGACTCCATGCAGTCTATCCCATGAGATGACCCAGGGTTTATCATTCAGTCACTATCAGAGTATCCTTGGACCTAGAGAGCTCCCTCTGCAGTTTCAGTTGCCCCTTGGAATCTGTGGCAGCAGTGGGCAACTGATGGTAGAGGAGATGGTACTGGAAGCACCTTGCCCATCTCATCATGAGTAAAGAGAGTGGGGTTAATGGAGCTGGAGCGTGGGGAAGCCAGGCCATGAGTGAGTTGTTTTAGTGCCGGCAAACCCCGACAGCATCAGCTCAATTTGAACTTGGGCAAACCTGAAGGTGTGCATATATTATACAAATATCAGACTGATGACAGGCTCTGGGCATGTTTAAACATTAAGCCGTTAGGCAAGTAGCAAAGCTGATATCCGAGACACTGACGAGCAGAGTCCAGAAAACAAGCCGGTATCAGAAGTGCAGAAATAGGCCAAGTTCTACCAGAATGACCCTGGAGGCTTTCTCATCCAAGTCCTATTTTTTCCTTCCTTCAGTTTCATTGAGGTATAACAGACACGCTGTGAAGAACACCAACCTTAAGCAAATGGGTGAATTTTTATATAATGATGTAACATTTCCATCACCCCAGAAAGCTCCTGCATTTCCCTTTCTGTTTTTGGTTTTGTTTTGTCTTGTTTGGGGGGAGGTCGTGCTGGGGATTGAACCCAGGAGCATTCTAATCTCTGAGCTATGCCCCCAGTCCTTTTTATTTTTTGAGACAGGGCCTCACTAAGTTGCTGAGGCTGTCCTTGAACCTGTGATCCCATGCCTCTTTCTGGTTCATTCCCTTCCCCAGAGGTAACACGTTTTGACTTCTACCACCATAGACTAGCTTTGCCCGGTCTTAAACTTCAGTGGAATGCTGTGGTATGGACTCTTTTCTGTCTCCTTTTGCTGCATATTACATCTGTGGAATTCATCCATGTTGTTGCACATATAAGTAGTTCATTCTTTTTTGTTATCATGCACTATTACACTGTATGAGTACATCCAATTTACTTACCCACTTCAATAGTTTACTCATCCACTTGGGTAGTTTCCAATATTTTACTATCATGAATAAACATTTTGTACATGTGTTTGATGGACATGTGCGCTCACTTCTCTTAGTGAATGACCTTGGAGTAGAACATCTGGACCACAGAGAAGGCACATTTACCTCTACATGGCAGGTGATTATCTAAAGTGATTGTACCAATTTACATACCAGCTATGTATGAGAGTTCTACTTGGCCCACATCCTTGTCGACTTTTAGTATTATCAGTCTTTTTTCATTTTAGCCATCCTAGTGTGAGGACAGTCAAATCTCATTGTGGTTTTGTTTTGTTTTGTTTTGTTTTGTTTTGTTTTGTTTTGCGGTACCAGGGATTAAACGCAGGGGCGTTCTACCTCCGTGCTACACCCCCGGCCCTATTTTCTATACTTTACTTTGAAACCAGGTCTTAGGAGGTTGCAGAGGGCCTCACTAAGTAGAGAGAGAGAGAGAGAGAGACAGGAGAGAGAGAGAGAGAGAGAGAGAGAGAGCGAGCTGAGGCTGGCCTCGAACCCGGATCCTCCGGTCTCCGCCTCCCAAAGTACTGGGATTACAAGCGTGCGCCACCACGCCCGGCTCATTGTGGTTTTAATTTGTATTTTTCATCTAGGACTATTTCTCATCCAGGACTGATGTGGGTGCCTAAAAGTTGGCCATCTCTTCCAAAACATCTTGAAGTTGCCACTTTACCCTTGACACATAGGAAGTCACTCTGATCCCATGGGGTACCTCATGGGTATTTATAAATGCAGTCAGCCCTAGAGACAAGAGATAAGGACTGCTACAAGCAGACTGTTTCCCTGGAGCCTTAGTAGAAATGATGGCCATGGGACACTGACACATCACTGGTCTCAGCAGCCATTCTCTGCCCCAAAGCCTCCTTCCCTGAGACAGAACTTCCAGATGTTTCTCCAGATTGAACTTCAGCCAAGCACTCGTCTCATCCAGCAGAGCTGAGAAAGCCAAAATACCAAGTGAGTTTGGAGAAGAGAGGCTGTGAAGATGGAATGAAACAGAAAACAAGGCCCAGAGCCTACAGTATGCAGATCTATGTAAATCAAATATAAAAGCCAGAATGCAAACCTTCAGGCAATAATGCTCCCCAGCTGTCAGACACGACTGTCTCCATTCCAGAGAATGCCGGGGCGCTGGGGAACCAGCAGGCAGCAGAGTTCAGCAAGAAGGGTATGGTTTTCCTCTTCCTTTTCATCTCAAAGCATGAGTTCACTGAGTCCCTAGGAGTCCATAAAATATGCAAGTTGGTTGTTTTTTTTTTTTTTAAACTGGTTATCCATTTGCGTTCAGATAAATGAGGCACAGCTTCTCCCCATTGATCTTCGGCTTCAGAATCAGATGGTGGGAGGAGGTCGCTGTCCATAGCATCTGCTTCAGGCATAGGAAGGGCACCAGCGGCATCCTGAGAATCTACCTATGATGGCAAAGCCAGTATTTGATTGGGAATCAATAGTCTGGCTTGTGGCCTCCAGACTTGGGCAAGTAACTTCCTCTCTGTGAGCTGCGCTTGATCCATCTGTATCATGTGCAGATTGAACTAGGATCACCTGTGAGGGCTCTTTCAAGATCCAGTTCTCTGAGCCTGTGACACTAGGTATGGCCCCTTCAATCTAAGTATCAATCGGAGTGCATCCCTTTGCCAAGACACAAATGAATCCATTCCCATGTAGAGCAATTAGGCCTGGGCCAGTTCCTGCCACATGTCCAAGATGATAGAAAGCCCGACCCAGATTCCACGCTGTATAATTGAGCATTAAGACACAACAAGGGCTCTGTTGCGGCATAATAACGATCCCTGGCTGATTTATTAAGCATCTAACTTGGAAGTGCATTGTTCTGTAATGCCTGGTAGTTCAGGCAGCACTCCACGAAAAACACTTGCAGGGCAGGCAGTTGTGTTCAGGTCCGCTCACATCCCACACCTTCCAGCTTCCCTGTCCCTTTGCTGCAGCCTCTGCCTCCCTTCCCACCCTGTGCAGAAGCCTGGCTGCCCATCTCTAGCACGCCTCCTCACAGAGCCAGTTCTCCCCAGTCTGTGGTGCCCCCTGTTGGCACTAGGATTTCATTAGCAGCTCCTGCTCTGCAACATCAGACTCTAAGCTGAGCAACTGAAGCAGCCCCGGGTTTGCTGTATGTAACTCAGGAAACCTTAGCAATGATGCCAGGCCCAAGACAAATCATATCCCTTTGCCCAGCCTAATTTTCTATATAGCACTTATCTCTATGTACCATGTTTTTATCTTATTTAAACTATTCATATTATTTGTCTTCCTTATTGAACTTTAAGTTCAGTGACAGCAAGGCCTTGGTTTGTTTTGTTCTCTATGAAATTTCTACACCATGAGAGTTGCCTGGCATTCAAGAAGCACTTCATTATATTGCTGAAGGAGTCATTTATTCATTGAGCAAGTAGATATGTTAAGTGGTAGCAAGGGCTACCACCCTTAAATAAAGCATAATAAAGAGGATGGGTGTTGGGCGTGGTGGCACATGACTATAATTCCAGTACTTGGGAGGCTGAGACAAGAGGACCACAGGTTCGAGGTCAGCCTTAGCAACTTAACAAGGGTCTCAGCAACTTATCCAGACCCTGTTTCAAAACAAAAAATAAAATAGGCTGTGGGTGTAGCTTGGAGGTAGAATACCCCTGGGTTCAATTCCCAGTACCACAAAAATAAATAAATAAATAAATAAATAAATAAATAAATAAATAAGGCTAGGGGTGTGGCTCAGAGGTAGAATTAAAAAAAACAAACGCCCCAGTACCACAAAATAAATGCATTTAAAGAGGATGGGGGTACTAAGGAAATGAGAAGGTTGCTGTTTCAGATAAGGTGGTAGGGAGGACTCTCTGGTAACGAGACTTAGGCCGAAGCTTTAAAGGAATGAGGAAATGAGCCACTCAGAAACATAAGGGAAGAATGTTCTAGATTGAACAGCTGATGCCAAGGCCCAAGCAAAGGCTTGGTGTGTTTGTAGGGATCAGTGGGGCTGAAGTGGAGGGCAAGAGCAGAAGGTAAAAGGACTAAGAGTAGCGGAGGCCAAATCCCCTAGAGCAGAGGTGGGTGGATTGCCAGCCAAGGGCCAGCAGATATTGATGCAGACACCAATGGCCCACAAGGCCAGAAACAGTTACTATCTGGCCCTTTCCAGAAAGAAGATGCTGTCCCCTGCCCTCAATCATCAAAGGCCACGTGAAAACTTTGACTTTTCTCTGAAGAACAATGAGAAGCCATTAGGGGACTTAGAGCAGAGGAGTGACATGAGCGGACTTAACAATTTAGCAGGATCTGGATGGCTGCTGAGGACGGCGGGCACCGTAAGGGTGGAGGCAGGGAAATCCATTAGGAGGTGAGAAACGAAGGTGGTTTGGACTGGAAATGTAATCAGATTAGAGGATGCACAAAGTCTAGAAGTTCCCATGGCTTGGGTAAGCTAGGTGTGTTTTGCCCTAATAGATCTTGGGTTTATTTGAGAGAGTTGGAGAGTTTCCTGGGAAAAAAAAATAAGCCGCTCTTTTCCAAGGCAGGAAGGAAACCACAGCAGTGATGCTAAAGGTTGCAATGAGCTAGTCCCTTTTGTGGTGCTTTTGGCTGTCTTCTGGATGAGGGCTGGGGTCCCAAGATGACAGTGGCTTGTCTGCTGGTGCCTCTGGTCCCCGGTAGCTTCCACTCACTAAGGCACACACTGCAGTGGTTTGAGGGGAGGTCAGGTGCAGGTCATCAGAGCCCAGCCAGAGGAGAGTCAGTGCTTGCAGAGACAGCTGTGAACCAAAGACTCAGGAAGCCAAAGATTAGGAAAGGAGGTGGTACCAATAGGAGATGCTCAAAAGAAAGTGTGAGGGTCACACGTTCTTAGGACCAGCCCATGAATCACCCCAACTGGGGATGGAGTTTCACTCACACCATCTCCCTCAATACCACACCCACAGGCTGTCTTGCAAATGAGACATGTGTTCCCTGACACCTCTTTTCTTGACTTTTTTTTTAAACCAGACTTCTACCATACATGGGTATTTGAGAAAGGCTCAGTGAGATCATGGAGAAGTCTAAGAGGACTCAGAAAGAAAGGGAATACAAGAGGAATTTGGGATTCTGACAGCCCCAGGGCTTGAACATCCTAAGTATAATTTATTAGCTGTGTGACCTAGGGCAAGTTACTTAACTTCTCTGTACCTCAGTTTCATCATCTGGTAAGGAAAGGGGATGCAAAAGCAGAGCTGTTATGAGGATTGCAGGCTATGCGTAAGAAGTCCCTGACTCATATTAGCCATTATTATTGACCAGAGAGAATTATGTGATGGAAGGAGTAAGCTTTGTTTACCAGCTGTGTAATCCTGAGAAAGATAAATAGTCTCTCCCTGCTCCACAGTTCCATGTCTGTATAAAGAGAACAACACCTCCATCAGAGGAGAAGGGGGATGCAATGCACTCCAAGCAAATAGCAGACATAAAGCGATTCGTGGCACGCTAGCATCAAGGGGACACTCCAGAGAGCCCAGACCCCTTTGTTGAGTTTGAAGGTCTTGAACCTCTGAAGTGAAGACCTTCAGCCAGAGCGTATGAGGGAGGTTGACAAAGCAAGCAACGGAGCCCAGGTTCATGGCAGGCCACAGCCAAAGAGTGCCAAAGGCCCAGGGACCAGGACTGGTGGAGATGTGAGGGTGCCCACCTGGCACAGAGCCACCAGGCCCTGGAAATCCAGCTCAGCCAGGGACATGAATGGCTCCCAGGAGCATAGGTCCTGATTGGGTCCATCCTTCCTCTGCAAGGTCCAGGGTCATGGGAATGGTAGGAGACCAGAGAAGTCATGATAGATGATTGGGACTCCCTGCGAAGGAGAGGGTAAAATTCCATCCTTGATCACTCCGCCTACCCCAGGCCTCCTCCCAGCTCCACTGATAGGCACGTATTGTCAAGTTCTGGCATTGTGATGAATTAAAAAGGGTTACGTAATCTGAAGACCAGAAGGAGGCTGTAAGCTCAGCCGGGATTCTAGCAGAACAGTAGACAAGTCACTCTCTGAGAAATTTAAAATGGGGACATATTTAAACCCAAGAGGTAGTCTCTGTCTATCTCTTAGGTTTAAAATGTTATGCGATTTATCTAAGATTTGGGAATAAAGAACCAATGAACCAAGACTGTCTTCATCCAATGTATCACAGGTTCCCTCTCAGAGACAGAAGAGTGGAGGAGGAGTGGGAAGGGAGCATGGTCAGACGGCCCCCACACTCCCACTTGGCCATAGGGTCAAGGTGCCCCAGGCTCCTGATCCCCAACTCTAGGCATCAGACCTTGCGTTCCCCTTATCTCCACTTGCTTATCAGAGCAGGGATTATGTGCAGATCTGAGAGGATTGATGTGTAGTTCTGAGGGACTAGAGATGTCCAGGATGTTCTTGGGACTCTGGACTTCTCTGGGCATCCTGAAAGAGTGATTTAGCTGGACCTAGAGGGTGTTCTAAGGGCACATGGGAGGAGATTGCATTCTAGCTCATGAAGGTCATACAACAATGAGTGACACAGGAACAATGAGCTAGCTCAGGCTCCCTAACTCTGGCCTCACTACCAACTCCTCACCACTATCTGATCCCCAGGTTCGCCTGGGATTACCCCAGAGTCTGCTGAGCCCACCACTCCTTACAGACATATCTAAGGCACTCACCATAATGTGCTCCATAAACATCTGCTTTGCTAAATGAGGGAATGAGTGGGCAGGTGCATGGATGAATGGCTGAATACCAAAGACTCAAATATTTATGGTTGGTTTCTATAAACCTCAACTAGTGCTCTTGCCATGAAAATGATACTTTGCCATCTGAGCTCTAGACTAGAAGGTCAAAGGAACAGAGATATAGCTTGGGATCAACCCAACTTGATTCTTTCTCCATGGGCGTGGCAAGGGCTTCTGAATTGATGTCACAAGATAATCAGGAGGGATAATGAGAATGGCCATGAACATGCTTGAAATATAATAGGATGTACAAAAGTAACAGAATCACAATGACCTGAAGTTTTCAGAAGCATCTATAAGCCCATTTGAGGTCAAAAGAGAGAATACTATGTGCTGGAGTCCAGGAGATGGAGCTTTGATTCTCCACACCAGCTGGGCTGTGAACAGGGCATGGCCTATTCACATGTGTTTGTCTCCAGCGCCCCATCCCACCGTGCTGAGGATAAGAGTATAGTAATAACAGACATAGCAGCAACAGCAGCAGAAAGAGGACTTACATTTAATGAGTTCATACTATGTGCATGGCTCTATGCTACTTGCCTCTATTATTATCTCAGTAAGTCTCCAAAACATCTGTTTCACTGGGAATGTAGTGAAACTTATCATTCATTCAGTAAAACTTCATCTTCCCACCAGAGCAGGAACCTATTTCCTACCTACAGATGGGAGTGGGACTTGGCCATGGAACTTGCTTTGGCCAAAGTAACAGTGCATAAGTTGCAAGTATAAGAAACAATGCAGATTCACTTGTTCAATAGAAGATGCCCCAGTTAACCAGCAGTCCTATGAGTGAGAAAGAAATGCTTATCAGTGAGTGTCAGGGAGATTTTGTGGTTGTTTATCATGCAGCAATAGTAGACATTGTTAACAATTTCATAGATGGGGAAACCAAGGCTCAGAGAGTCTAAGTAACTGACTGACTGTGTTCGTCAGCTTTTCATCACTGTGACAAATAGCTGAGAAAGACAACTTAGAGGAAGAAACCTTTCTTTTTTTTGGCTCATGGTTTCAGACCATCCATGGTCAGCTGGCTGTGTTGCTTGAGGCAAAACATCATGGCGGAAAGGCAGAGCAATGGAAAGATGCCAGCTCATGGCATCTCAGAAGCAGAAAGAGAGAGAATGATGCCAGAGACAAGAAATACCCTTCCAGGGTACACCCTCAGTGACCTACTTCTCCAGCCATGCCCACCTGCCCACAGTTGCCACCACCTCCAGTCGTCCATCCAGCCATGAATGGACTAATCCACTGATGAAGTCCAAGCCCTCCTGATCCAATCACTCCCCCAAAGCTCCACCTCTGGACACTGCTGCATTGGGGACCAAGCCGTCAACACATGAGCCTTCGGGGGCCAGGCCAGATCCAAACCATGACACTCACCTGAGGTCATCCAGCAGCTAAATGGCAGAACTAGGACAGAACCCAGACCTAGACTCTTGAGACCAGGTTCCGAATCGGTGCACTGCCCTGAATCCTACTTATTGTCAAGGAGGTGTGTTTAGCATTGAGCTATAAGAAAAGAATAGTCAGAGCAATAAAAAGTCAACAAAAGTCCCCGGGCCTTGCCAGAGAAATGCTGACAGTGAATGCAGAGGCATTCCCTGCTGTCTTTACAAGGGGATCTGCCCCTCTGCCCCCTGATCCCTGCTCATACCAGCTGTCTCTCTCTAAGTCTGGATCCAAGGCCATGAGAAGGTTCCAGAGACCCTTCCACCAGTGAGACCTAAAGCCTGAAGCTAACACAGGGCTCCCCACCATGTAGTAGACTAGCCTCCCCACTGATACTCTACCCTCACAGACCCCAAAGGAACTACTTCATGAGACCCCCAGTAGACTCCCTACCTTCCGATTGTGGTAGTTAATAATTACTTGAACAGACTGAAACAAATTTTTTAAAAGCATGTGGGAAAAAAAGATGATCCAGTCCAGCCACATTTCTGTTTTTTTATACATTTGTTCTTAATCAGAATGATTTCTTATGTACAAAATGACATTTTCAGTTCCCATGACTGTACCCTGCCCCTCACTAACTCACTGAGAGCTGTGCCATGTTCTTTCTCAAGGGCACTAGGAGACTGTTGTCTCTGTTAGAGCTTCCTTTTTCTCTCAAGCAATGGACAATTAGTGAGGAAATGAACGAAGCAGTTGTCCATTAAACACAGATCCCCCGAAGAGCACAGAAACCCAGGGAATCCATCTGACAAGTTATCCAGAACACCAGTAAAACCTAAGCTGTAGGGTGAAGTGCAGATATGAGAAGAAGCCCAGTCTGACACACACACAGAGGGGACACTAAGGCAAACTTCTCCCCTGGGCTTTCTGTCCCTCCTCTGATACACTGTACCTTCCATTTACAGACAACAAGTTATCAGCGGCACACCAGATAACTGTAATATGGATAGGATTAGGATTATTTTTCATCAGGGAAAAGGAATCCAGAGGTAAAAGGTTGCATGTTTGGTAGTCACGTGCCTCCAGGCAAGGGCTCTGTGATCCCTCTTGGCCTTTCCTACCCGGGCACAGGTGACACTCCAGCTCCAGACATTTCATATGCACTCCAGGCAAGAGGAAAGAGAATGGGATCAGAAAGAGGGGAAAGATGCCTTACTAAGAAAGAAAAAGAAGAACAAAATTAGGTCATTTGCAGGAAAACAGATGGTACTGGAGAGTATCATGCTAAGCGAAATAAGCCAGACTCAGAGAGTCAAGGGACATATGTTTTCTCTCATATGTGGAAGCCAGAGAGAAAAAAAGGAAGAAAAGGGACCTTGTGAAAACAGAAGGGAGGCCAGTAGGGCAGAGAAAAACGATCGGGGAAAGGAGGAGGGGAGAGCAAAGGCAGGTACAGGGGAATGAAATGGTTCAAAGTATGCTATGCGCACATACAAATACACCACAGTGAAACCCACTGCTGTGTATAATTATTATGCACCAATAAGAAATACCGTGATGACAAAACAATGCACAAATGTCATGAGGATGTAGTTAAATTTTCTGTTATATAAAAACAGAAGAAAGATTTTCCCAGAAATCCCTAGCAGACTTCTAATTGATTACCTTTGTCACCTGGCCAGAACTTTGTCACATGACCACCCAGCTACAGGGGAGCTAGGAAATGTAGTTTTGCAAATGAACACATTAGTGGCCCCATCAAATCAGCACCTGAGGAAGACGGGGTGAGAGGTTGTTCTGAGGCAGCTGGGATTCCCTGACAAAATCACCAACCACATTTTCAGGATTGCCATCACGGTTGGTTGTACCATCCGGATTCAGGTTGAGGGTCAGTTCCAAATTCATCTCATCTCCCATGTTGCATGGCCTCTTTTTCTCCTTCACTCTAAGACATTGTTTCCCAGACACTAAAGAAGTGCAGGCTGATAGAAGACAATTAATGCAAAGCAGCACTTTTGATTTAAGCATCCAGACTCTTCTATTGGCTTGAAGTTCAGAAGGAAAGGAGGCCTTGGGATTTTCCTTTTGAGATGATAACAGTTGATTTTAATAACAAATGACTTTCATGTCTGGAATAAGTCACTAATAGAATTAACCAAATGAGAGCAACTAATATAAAAGTCTGAGGATATGACCCTGGCATCTGTCAGGAAAAGGTAATCAGACAAATTGGGGTCCCTGTAGTGGTGGATTTGGGGGGATTATCTGGAGGAGGTCTTCAGAAGCCTAGCAAATTGCCTTGATGCAGCTGCCCTAAACACCCCCTCCCCCCATTAATACTTTGATGCCGCAGAATAAGGATTTCAAAATGCAAATGACTGTAAATGGATTATGACTAACGCAATGAAGAAAAGGAGGTGCTGCTCACTACTCAAAGAGCAGAAGGGGGTGATTGGCTGAATGCAGCATCGGGTACTGCTGAGGAAGAAGACTAGGATTAGGATTCCAGGACTATTAGGAGGGAGAAAGGTGATGATGTCAACTCTGGGAGTATCTGTCTTCACTCCTAGGAGACGATTCCACTGGCCAAAGATAGAGATGTTTGTCATGCTCCCAATGAAATGCATTTACAGTCCATTCTTTGGTGAATGTTAACTCCCCGGTAAAGACTGAATTGCTACAGTTGTTATGAACTCTGGACAATATCCTGCCTGATAGACGCACTCTGCTGCTACACAAGCCAGAATGGCCCAAAGGGAATTCATGGCCTGATTGCCTGCTTTGTGGATGGAAAGAACCCCCCCCAACCAGGCTGCACTTCTGTCATCTACATCCACTCAGCGTGCAGGTAGCCACACAGGTGTTTTATATTTGGTGGCTTATTTTTTAGGGGAGGGACAGAGGTGGTTTTTGCTTTTGAATCCCTGACCGCCCTGTTTTGTCTGTCAATTTCTCTACTGACCATATCATCTAGGGTATAATGTCATGTACACAGAATATGATTCTAAATGAAAGTGAACAAGCAAGATGCATTAGCTTCCCAAGACTGCTATAGCAAAGTACCACAAACTGGGACCTTTAAAACAACAGAAATGTAGTCTTTCACAGTTCCAAAGGCTAGAAGTCTGAAATGAAGGCAGAATCTAATTCTCTTCAAAGGTTGTAGGGAAGAATCCTTTCTTGCCTCTTCCTAGTTTCTGGTGATTGCCAGCAATCCTTGGCATACGTTGGTTGGTGACAGGGGTGATGTAATATCTGCCTACATCTTCATGTGGCCACCTTCCTCTGTGTCCAGATCTCTATGTCCTATGAGGACATGTTGGATTTAAGCTCACCCTAATGCAGCCCAGTCTCATCTTAACTTGATCACATCTACAAAGACCCTAATTCCAAATAGGGTCACATTCACATGTACTGGAGGTTAAGGCTTCAGCACATCTTTAGGGCAAGGGGCACAACTCAATCCACAACACAAAATAATAAAAAATAATTTAATAAAATGTTTCAGTCCTGTGGGTTAACTTGATTTCTACTCCCCTCATGAGAGGATAAAGATAACATAAGCTGACATAATAACTCCCTAAGACCCTACTCATCACTTTAATATGATTAAACACACCAATCCTAAAGGCAGCAAAATGCTCTGGAAATCAACTCCGATTACACACAGAAGACCTGAGGCCTCCTATCATCTTTGTCACTAGCTAAGTATGAAGTCTGAATAAAGCCATGTCACCTCTCTGAGTCTTTAGTTGTTAAACCTAAAAGGTGTGGTATAGACTGGATCAGTGTTTCTTGAAGTATGCAATATGTGTTGTTGGTCCTGGACCAGGAGGTTGTACTCAAAAGCAACACTGAAGAAATTGTACTGAAAAAATATATATATGCTATGAATTGCATGCACAAATCTTGGTCTGGGGTCTAAGTTAACTTTTGCTAAGTAACAACCCCCTGGAAGTGTTTTAGTGGCACAATACTCATTTAGTAATGCTCTCATGTCTGTGGATCTATTGGTTCTGCTGAACTGGGCCAGGCTCAGCTGAGCTAGGTAGAGCTCAAAACTGTAGCTGGCAGATTGACTACGGAAAGCTGGTCACATGTCTAGTCACTGGTTGGTTGTAATGAGGTAATTGGATATGTCTCTCATCATCCAGCAGGCTAGCCTGGACTCCATGTGCTGACCAAAGTTTCCAAGAGCAGCAAGAGAAGAAAAGCACCAATGTGCAAGCACTTTTTTTTTTCTTTTTCTTTTTGCAATACTGGGGATTGAACCCAGGGGCATTCTTCCTTTGAATTCAAAACCCACAGCCCTTTTTTATTTTTTATATCAAAACATGGTCTCACTAAGTTTCCCAGGCTGACCTCAAACCTGCAATCCTCCTGTCTCAGCCTCCCAAATACTGGGATTACAGGCATATGGCACCGAGCCCAGTGCAAGCACTTTTCAAGTCACTGCTGACATAACATTTGCCATTGCCCATTGGCCAAAGCAAGTCACATGGCCAAGACCAGGCTCAGCGTGGGAGGGAACTGCCCAAAGCAGAGATACAGGTAGGCATACACAGAATCACAGGCTTGATGTGTCATTAACATCTCTCCAGCCCTTGCTAATCTTCCTCATTAGCAAAACAAAAGCAGATCTTGGGTTCAAGAATCATTATCTAGTTATAATTTGATAACATTATTTATCTTCTGTGCATTTACTTTATGGTTAGCTTGTATTCATATCGTGATTCCACATTTATAGAAATAATGCAATTTTCTTTACAAAAAAATTTATGATTTTGTTCAAGTTATTTTTAGGAAAAACAAACAGTGGGAGAGCTGGCACATATATGACAAAATCATGACACGAAATGACTAAAACTTGGAAAACACTACATCAGATGATGTCCAAGTTCCCTGCAACTGCTCTGTAATTACTCGAATGGAAAAGAGGCCATGTCTCCAGAAACATGGCAGAATTTGGAGACTAATATGTCACCAGTCATTAAACTCGTTTTCACTGCTATTAGAAGCACTAGATTTTCAAAGAGCTTGATGCAATGAGTTGAATGGTAAAAATCAACTGGTTGGGACCCATTCTAATCAGACTCTACAGCTGGCTAGGAAGCACATTCCGGTCCACCACACAGGCCCAGGGTGATCCTGACATACCAGTATGGTTCAGTCATGAAGCAAAGTGTAGGCCGGGCGTGGTGGCGCACGCTTGTAATCCCAGTACTTTGGGAGGCAGAGACCGGAGGATCCGGGTTCGTGGCCAGCCTCAACTCTCTCTCTCTCTCTCTCTCACTCTCTCTCCCTGTCTCTCTCTCTCTCTCTCTACCTAGTGAGACCCTCTGCAACTTCGTGAGACCCAGTTTCAAAATAAAGTATAAAAAAATAGGGCCGGGGGTGTAGAGCGGAGGTAGAACGCCCCTGCGTTCAATCCCCGGTACAAAAAAAAAAAAGAATGAAGCAAAGTATACTAGGATGAACACAAAGCTAACCCTTTGGAAAGCCACGTACTTAGTTCTGAAAGACCGCCATTACTACAAGAGCTCTGGAAGTTTGTTTGGAAATATCCTTTGGCATCCATTTACAAATCATCCAAGACAATCAGTTTTATTAGTCTATGTCTTTTACCCCATTCGATCACCTACTTTAGCATTGGTTCTAAATGACTTTTGGCAAATGAAAAAAATACCACAGAGGACTCCAGACTCTGAAGGCGCCTCCATGAAAGGAGTAACAGGAAAGTTTGAGTCACGAAATTGACCATAACTTGGAAATAATATATAGACTCCCAAGGTGATCATTTGAAAGGAATGACATCCATTTGGGTAATTTCTAGTTGTTCCCTTGAAAGAAATCCAGCTCACTGCCATGTCCATTCACAAAATCTTGCATCAAATCAGATCTACAAATGCACCTGTAGATGTGCTTACATATATATTTTGCCAAATATTCTGTCTTTTGCTTTTCAGCTTTCCTAGTAGAAGAGAAACTCATTTAAGAGATGAGGCACTTGACCCCAACTAGGGAGAGCCTATTCCTGGAACTAGAATTCTAATTCTCATGTCACAAAGCATCATCTTTCATGTGATCCAGGTAGATTCATCCTAGCAGTATGTACTCTACCCACACAGCATAAGAGCATTATAAAGATACCATTCAAATACCCAGCCTGTCTATGCAGTCAGTTCATAAATCCGACACACAGGCTTCATCCCATTTCTCTTCTCTCAATGTGTGGATTCATGAATAGTCATCAGTTTCTCCATTCCACGTACAATCAAGAGTTGCACTTGCAGAATATGATGCCAATTTAATAGTATCAATGATTCTGCCTTCCTATACATAAAACAACAACAGAAATCTAAGCCAAACACCCACTGCTGTAGCTAAGCTCTAAGACAATAAAATAGTAACTACTACTACATAGCATGCAGTCCTAAGCAAATAATAAAACCTGGGGAAAATAAAGTAGTAGATGCCTCTAATTCATGTTTGTAAAATTGTGGGGTTAGAAATATTGGATTTTCTTAAAGCAGTTCATACCCACAGTGAGACAATCCTGATGTTTATAATGAGTGGTAAATTGTAAAAAGCAAACCTTTCAAGCATGTCTAATTTGACCACACCCTTATAAACAGTCACTGACCAAATGGATCCCATCCCAATTTCAAAACTATATCTGTTTTATTCTTTAAAACTTCCCCATAACTATTTTTATATGCCTCAATTTCTGAATTAAACAAGCTGCTGCTGCTTTGGGGGGATAATTTTATTTGTTGGTATTCAAAGCCAGTATACTAAAGCAACCCTCCTATACACAATCCTCTAATACTCCACCCAGACATGATTAGCAGGATTGTTGTTAAAGACCTCCAGAATTTGTACTCCTTTTTTTTTTCTTTTTTTTTTGCAGTACCGGGGATTGAATGCAGGGGCGTTCTCCGTGCTACGCCCCCGGCCCCGTTTTTTATACTTTATTTTGAAACCAGGTTTCACGAAGTTGCGGAGGGCCTCACTAAGGAGAGAGAGAGAGAGAGAGAGAGAGAGAGAGATGAGGCTGGCCGCAAACCCGGATCCTCGGTCTCCGCCTCCCAAAGTACTGGGATTACAAGCGTTCGCCACCACGCCCGGCTTGTACTCCTTTTCTTACATATTCTTGACCAAGATTTTTTTTCTCTTAGACCTCTTGCCCCACCACCACCACCACCAAGAATATGTTGTTCCCGTACTGATAGGAATTTGGAAATTCCATCACTCTGGTGCTCAGAGCAATGTGGCAAACATACAGGGCTTTCCAGGATGAAAAATGTCTGCTTTTCCCTTTAGTAGATTACATTTCAGAAACGTATGAACCATAGTCAGCAGCAGTGAAGTCAGGTCAAACTGACATAAAATATCATTTCCCTGCCACACAAGGAAAACAAAAGCACTAATAAAAAGAAAGAGAATTTGTAGCACCTGACAATGCTTCTTAACAGTCCTCTAAGAATCCACAGAACAGAGCTAAGAACACTGGAGGTACAGAATAAATTTTGTCGAAAATAAGAATATACCCTGTTCAGTGTAATCTAATACCACATCTTATACTGGTATCATACTTTCTGACTCATAAAAGATGTTCCCCTGCACACTTCCATTAGGTGCTCACTGCAAGCCTAGAAAAAGGGTAAGGAAAATACGTGGGTCAAAAACAAGTAGCCACACAGGTTTTTGTTCATGGGACATAAACTGACCCTTAGCCTTTGTTCTTTATGATGCCTTGGCTCCATACCTGAGTACTGGAAGGTGCCAGGCATTGTTGTGACCACCTACATCTGGAGATGGCACCCACATGCTCAAAATGTAGTTCACTATCTTCTCCACAGTAAGCAGCTAGACAGCCACTCAACTGGCTAGTACCCCAGGGGCTATAACAAGAGAGTCGGGATTGGAGGCACATCTCTTTCTCAAGAGGCTCAGGGCAACTTTGGCTAAAATGAATCTGCCCCACTTCTCCTTGCTTCACTCGGCAGGGTTTCCCCGAACCACCAGGCGGACAGCTTTGACTCAAGGTTTGATCTGACATTTCCTCTCAACAACTTAATTTGCTACCTCTTAGGACATTTTGCTCTAGTGTTTTGTTCTTACTTGAAATAATTTAATTTTCTCACATCTTTATATTTGTGACACCAAAGTTGCAACCTTGGGCTTTAGTTATGTTGCAAATGATATTCTCTTAAAACAAGGTTTGGTTGACTTAATGACTAATTTCATCTGTTTTCCTACCTTATTTTTTTCTCTCCTCGACTCCACTCCTCATTCTTAATATTAATAGTATTGTGGTTATGCTTTTAAAAAAACTTACAGATAGATAGTGAAAGATATGCAGATGCAATGATAGGACATTTGGATTAGAATTAAAATAATATGTCATGGGCTCAGTTTCAGTGTAAGTGAAACAAGACAGAAGATGAGCCATTTGTTGATACGGTGCAGTTGCTACACCAGGGCAGGAAAGCAGCCATAGACAACATGAGCATGGCTGTGTTCCAATAAAACTTGGTTTATGAACTGGTGCAGTGGTGCAAGCAGGTTTGAGACCAGCCTCAGCAACTTAGTAAGACCCTGTTTCAAAACAAAAAAAAATAAAAAGGGCTGGCAGTGTAGCTCAGTGGTAGAACACTTCTGGGTTCAGTCCCTAGTAACACACACACACACATGCACACACACACACGAACAACTTGGTTTATGGACACTAAATTTTGAATTTCATGCATTTCACATGTCATAAAGTATTCTTCATTTTTTTAAGCATTTAAAAATGTAAAAACTAGGCCAGGCGTGGTGGCTCACACCTGTAATCCCAGTTCTTGGGAGGCTGAGACAGAAGGATTGCAGGTTCAAGGCCAATCTCAGCAATTTAGCAAGACCCTCAGAAACTTAGCAAGACTGTGTTTCACATTAAAAAATAAAATAGGGCTAGGGGTGTGGCTCAGAGGTAGAATGCCCCTGGGTTCAGTCCCCAGTACCAAAATAAAATAAAACAAATTAAAATAAAATAAAAACTATCCTTAGCTCATAGGTTACACAAAAATAGGTGGCAGGCTGAATTTGACCCATGGACCATAGTTTTCTAACTCCTGCTCTGGTGAATTGACCCAATGACGGTATGTCCACACCCTCTCTCTCCCTAATTATCCTCAAAAGCCTCAATCTTGTTCCCATAATAATTTTCTATTGCTTCTGCAATAAATTATCCTAAACGTAATGAAATAAAACAACACAAATGTATTATTATAGCTCTAGTGGTCAGAAATTGAACACAAGTTTTATGAGACTAGATTTAAAGTATCAGCAGATAAGATTCTTTCTGAAGGCTTCAGGGAAAAATCCATTCCTTGCTTCCAACTTCTAGAAGCTACTAGCATTTGTGGCAATATCATTCCAATTTCTGCTTCTGTCATTACATCCCCTTCTCTGACTCTCCTGCCTCCCTCTTTTACTTATAAAGACCCTTGTGATTACATTAGGACCATTGGGTAATCCAAGATATTCTCTCCAACTCAAAATCCATAATTTATTTATTTTTATTGTTTTGGGTGGGGTTTTTATGTGTGTGTGGTACTGGGGATTGAACCCCGGGGCATTCTACCTCTGAGCTACACCCCCAGCCCTATTTTATTTTTTAATTTTGAAACAGGGTCTTGCTAGGTTGATGAGAGTCTCACTACTTGCTGAGGCTGTCCTCGAACCTGCGATCCTCCTGTCTCAGCCTCCCAAGTACTGGGATTACAAGCGTGAGCCACCACGCCTGGTTAAAATCCATAATTTAAAGATCTGGAGAACATTATGTTAAGTGAGATTAGCTAATCACAAAAAATGAAGGGTCATATGTTTTCATTAATATGTGCAACTTAGGGAGTAGTGGGGACACAAAAGGGACTTCAATGACAACGGAGAACCCTCAGTGATGCAAGGGAAGGGGTACAAGGGAAGGGGAAGGGTAAGAAAGTAGTGAATCTATGCAATTACTGTCATAAACAATGTGTATATATGAGATTATACCAACATCATTCTCAGTGCTACATGTGCGGGGGGAGGAGACGGGGGGAGGGACACCAAGAGCTGTGTGCATGTATGTTAACACCAAACTGATACTCATTGTGATGTGAGACTACAATGCACCAATAAAAACATAAAAAAAATTTTTAAATCCATAATTTAATCATAGCAGCAAAGTCCCTTTTGCCATGTAAAGTAGCAAATTCACAGGTTTCTTGGATTAAGATATCTTATACATCTCAGGGGGTGGGGGGCTACTATTCAGTCAATCGCACTCCCAGTCAGACTTCCATAGCATCAGAGCATACAAAGAAGGTGTCACCATTATTATGTAGACCTGGTGTCTACAGAGTGTGATTTTCCTTCTCTCCCCTTATTGCCTCCTATGAGAAGTCTCCTCCCCACACAGAACAAGGGGAAAGCCAATATTTTTCCAACTTCCCCCTCTAACGTCATCCTGTGAATCATGACCACTAAATTAGGCATCTCTCCAGTAAGTAATGAAAATGAAAATAACTCCTATGTCTTAGAAAACCCTCTCAATGTTGGTCCTGTTTTCCTCTGAGTTATTTTTAAAGTAACACAAATTCTCCTCACAGGCAAGCCAGAAATTTTCTTTTAGCTCCTTATCTATGCACAGCACAGACGATTGTATTATACCTAGGAGAATTAATGTGATTTAATTATATTATATTTGGGGGTAGTTTAATATCAAACTTCTTTTGTGTAACAAATTATTTCTTGGTGAAGTTAAACTCAGTTATTATGCTCATTCTTTATTCATTAAACTCATTAAGATCAGTGGGAATTGCTTATAAATAACTATACTATTGATTCAAATACAGCAGATAAGCGAGGATATTCTGAGTATGAGAGCATAATGCTTCTTAGTGATTTTCTTGGGAATTCATATATTGGGAATCTATGCACAGTGTACTTTTGCAAGAATAAATAGATATACCATTTGACAGTTCTCTCTCCTCTTGCAAAGAGAAGATGGACAATAAATGGACTATTGTCTTTCTCAGGCCATCTGCTAAAAGGAGCTAAAGCTAGGACCACTACATATTGCCGTGTCCTTTATTCGCACAAGGGTATCCCCCAGAGAGGTAAGTAAGGCTGATGTCTTACCCATGCTCTGCTACCAAGCCTTGCATCCTAGCACAGGGCTTAATGCCTTTTTCTACTTTGCAGAGGCACCTCATGGATCAGCAGGGGCCATGGCTGAAATCCAGTTGGGGCTAGCTGAAGCAAGAAAGGAAAAATTATTGCAAAATTACTATTCTTGAACCAAGAGCAAGAATAATAGTAGATATCATGTGAGATCAGAACAAAAAAATAGAAAGCTGTCAGTAGAGGGAGGCAATAATCAAACAAATCAATACTTACTGGTATATGTTGTCCTTACAATAACCTTGCCATATCAGAATAATTCATCTCATTCTACAGATGCAGTATCTGAGAGGTTATGAAACTTACCAAAGTGTCCCCAGCTGGTAAGTGACAGAATATTCAAACCTGCCTGCAATATCCTTCTGCTATCCACTACCTCATACAGTCTCTCTCATGCCAGCCATGTGGATGCTGTTTGTCTTAGTCTATTCTTCTATAACAAAATAACTGAGAGTGGATAACTTATAAGGAACAAAGATAGGTTCTCACAGTTCTGCAGGGTTAGGGCTGGGAAGTCCAAGATCAAGGGGCTGATAGATTGGTATCTGGTAACAACCTGATCTCCATTTCCAAGATGGAGCCTTGTTGCTGCATCCTCCAAGAGTTGGACACTATGTCCTCATATGGAGGAAGAATGGAAGAGGAAAAGGGCTGAAGCTAGTTCCCTCCAGCCCTTGTTATAAAGTACTAATCCCTTTATTAGGTGGAGCCCTCATGACTTAATCACTTTCCAAAAAGCCTCACCTCTTAAAAAATACCACAATAGGGATTTTCTTTCAACACATGAATTTGGGGGGACACATTCCAACATAGCAGCATTCTTAGAGCTACTCGCTGATGTTTCCTCCTGTCTTCCTCCCATCTCAGAAGAAGAAAGCACTTTCTCTTGAAATTAAGCATGTATGTGTGACTTGCTTTGGCCAATGAAATACAAGAAACAGCATGAGTCATATCCAGTCAAAAACCTCTGAGAGTCAATGCATAATTTTCTTTTCTCTTCCCCCACCATGGTGAACAGAGACATTCCAGATGGTGAATGGCTCTGTCTACTTGCATCCCTGAGGAAGAAAAAAGTGGAGCAGTACCCTCCATCAGCCTGCAATGGACCAAATTAAAAATAGTTTGGCTGATTTAAGCTACTAAGATTTGGGCTTATTTGTTACTATAGCATAACCTAGTCTATCCTGACTGATACAGCTGTCAAGGGCTTTTCCTCTATTTCTACAAGCCCAATGAGCCTCAGAAGTTCTTCCCTTTTTCTATTTGCCTAATTCCTGCCTATTTTTCACAGGACAGCTAATAGCCTGCCTTCCCTGAAAGCTTGCCTTAACTCCTCCAACTGGCATGATTACAATCATGATTGTACTCACTATTGACATCACATACATTCGAGTTTAACTACATTGCACATAATATATATGTCATGATATGCTACCATAACTTGTTTCTTTCTTCAGGACATGTCTTAATGATCCAACAAAACAATCTGTCTTTTGTTAGCAGGGATCATTATATATTTCTGCAGTCTCTAGCAGAGTGGCCAAAACATTGGCAAGCAAAGTGTAGAGACCTCCCACCCCAAAAGAGTTAGGACATCAAACTATCCCAAAAGAAATACAATGAAGAAAGAACAAGACAAAGGGAAGAGCAAGCCTGTATACTTTGGCAGATTTGAGCGATGGAACATTCCTCCACAAGGAGGAGGGAAAGAGTTAAAATTTAGTAGGCTATATCCTGAGACAGCTAACATTGTTGGAGGCTATATTTCTCATTAATATAAAAGAGTTAATTATACATCTCAGAAATTCTATTCATGCCAAATCTTCTTTTAGGGTTAAGTCATGCATGATCCATTTATATTCAGGCATTAGCCCTGACAGTGTCTTGTTCTGTAGGGCCGTCTTATGCGCCTGCCCTAAAGATCCACAGGGACCTCAGGAAGCTGTTCTCATAGTGGAACATTTTGCTGAGAAGATGACCTACACTGCAAAATACTTTATATAACCAAAGGCAGGGCATAAATATTTTATAGCATGGAGTCCATGAAAACACATCTTCATTTCTGTAATGTGCTATGTCAGGACATATCACTGGGAGAACAGGACTTGCCTGAAAGATTCAACAGCTCCAATTTGCCATAGCTCATTAAGATGCCCCAGAGGATGAGCACGACAAATAATTCCAGATCCCTGCTGCTCGTGGGCTAGTTAGCACACACTGACCACACGAAAGCAAACCTTCCCAGCTCGTGAAAAAGCCGCCTTGTGTTTGCAAAGTACATCAAACAAGGAATCAGACAATGTCAGCTAGAAGGAGCCTTCGAGATATTCTTTTCCTACATGTGAGGAAAGGCAGCCCAGAGAGGCAATGTGAATTCCCCAAAGCCACACAGTGAGTTGGGGTTAGACTCACCCTTAGTCCTTCCCTGTTTCTGCTATAACCACAAAGTAGAAACCCATGAGTAAAACAAGAATGCTGAGCTCATCGACTATGAGACTTATATTCCCAACTTTGAAGTAAAGTATCATGCCACCATTGTGGCTTTTAGTAAGTGGTGGTAAATATCTGTGGATAACTTCAATTTCCCATTAATAATATATGTTTCCATAAATGCCAAGTTTCAGCAGAATCCTTCTCTTTGCATTCAGACATTAACATTTCATACCATTAATATTTCGATGAGAAAATTAGTTTCTAATAAATGTTCTATAGTAGAGGCTGAAGCTTAAATTCCATTTTTCACACCATTTTTCTCTCTACTGATCTCCGACTTTGTTCAGAATTGTTATATACACCCAGATCTTTTGAACCAAAATAACACTACATTGTGTAATTAAATCCTAAAATACATAGCAAGGCTTCAACACAAAAATGACCTTCTGATTCCAAAAGTTCTTCAAAACTTCAACAGGAAAAATAGTAAATTCTTAGTTGTGAGTTGCCAGTGGGACCAACGATAGCAACAAAAGGATAATAATCCCTTTGTAAAGCCGAAACATACAAGAAAAGGATTCACTCTTTTGCTTACTGTCTGAGGATTCTTTTATGCTTCCTCACCAAGGGCTGTAGATTTGAGGATATCACTATACAACCCTGATTTTAAATGTTCCATCGGGATGTGATTTAAATTGTTCAGAGAGGAGAGATAGGGGCGGGCCCTTTAAAGGCAAGCCTAGACAGAAACCCAATAAAAGGGAAGCTGAAATCATGGGGTGTCTCGAGCAATACTGCTGCTGGTTTCAGAAGGAGGAGCCATCAAGTGATAAACAAGGCCTGAGAAATCCGAATTTAGAAAAAATATGTCTAATATTCAACTGAAGGTATCATTGAGCTAGTAATTACTCACCCAGCACAATCTCTCTGCTATGGTTTAAATGTGGTTTGCCCCCTAAATGATCATGTGCTCAAAGCTTGGTCCCCAGAAGAGTGACACTGAGATACTGGAACCTTTAAGTGGTGGGACCCAGTGTGAAGTATCTAGGTCATGGGGACTCCACTCTCACAAATGGATTACTGCCAACTCTTGGAAGTGGTTAGGTTTGGTAGGCATAGATTAATTCCCTTGAGAGCAGAGTGTTATAAAAGCAGTCACCCCGGCCCCTTCCATTCTCTTCTTTCCTTGTATAAATGCCCTTTCTCTACACAGCCAGGTCACTTTCCACCTCTCCACCATATTGCTACACAATCAGAGGCCCTTGCCAGTACACCTGCACCATACTCTTTGGGCCTTCTGGACATCGGAATGATAATCCAAATAAACCTTCTTACTTTATAAGCTACTCAGCCTTGGTTATTTTGTTAGAGCAACACAAGCAAGCTAATATTCTCTCCTGACTTCCCACTAAAGAACTGGTAAATGCCAAAACTTCCAAAAGCAAACAGTAGCATGGTAGTCAATCTAATTTCAGGGTCCAATCTTTAGTATGTATTAGACTAAACTAAAATAGACCCCCAAATTTCACTTTGTACCATATGCAGAATCTACAGAAACTAGAAGGGAGAGGCTGCTAAAAAGGATAAAACTATACTCCTACTTTATCCCCTATTTGGAAATCAAGGGTGTTCCTGGACCAGAAATCCAGGTGGGTGCTGCTCCTTCATGGGGCCACAGTGTAGCCTTCTCACAATTTTCTATGTTTCCTTCAAAAACAGTGACTTTCTATATACCCCTCAAAATAATACAAGAGTTATCTGTAATCACTGGCATCCTGGGAAATGTGGTCTCCACAGAGACTTTGGAGGCGGGAGAGCAGAGACAAGAGGAACCCACATGGAACATTCTAGAAATTGCAGTTTCTCGGTGCATGTATTGTTTCAAAGCACCGAAAGCTGGGAAGTGAGGTCAGAGAATCCCTGGAGCTGAGCAATCAGTGGAATGTGGACATTTGTGCTTACAGAGTTGAGCCCTTCAACATGCCTTCACTCTAAAGAAAGGGGGAGCGTTAACCACCAGCTAGGTGGACAGGGAAAAGGGCCAAGGGCAGGTAAATAAAGTAACACGGGCCGGGCGTGGTGGCGCACGCTTGTAATCCCAGTACTTGGGAGGCGGAGACCAGAGGATCCCGGTTCGCGGCCAGCCTCAGCTACTTAGTGAGGCCCTCCACAACTTTGTGAGACCTGGTTTCAAAATAAAGTATAAAAAAATAGGGCCGGGGGTGTAGCTCAGAGGTAAAACACCCCTGGGTTCAATCCCCGGTACCGCAAAAAACATAAATAAATAAATAAAAATAAATAAATAAATAAATAAAGTAACACGGTCATTTGGCAACCTGAGTCCACACAGGCCTTGCCTATCCAAAGAGAAAAAAACAGTAAATATCTGTCACAGGGTTTATGGGGAAATACAATGAGACAAGAGAAAGGGGACAGGGTCTAGAAGACCGAGAGACAGAATGCACTGCTGAAAATACTGTACGTAGGCATATAGAAGCAAAGAAAAGCTGATATTTAAAAGGGTACAAGACAAGGCTTCTATTGAAAAGACAACATGCAGAGAAAATGACAGAATGATATGAAGAGAAAGACAGGTAAGATAAGGGAAGACTGCCGAAAATCAAAAACAATAATGCATTCACAGTGACAGTGACAAAGATAATAAGATAAAATAGAAGTCAAACCAATGAATTGCAGGATTGACTTGAGATGCTTTCTTAAAGTGCAGTAGGCAGAGATTAAAACAGTGAGCATGCTGGGCATGGTGGTGCACACACACCTGTAATCCCAGTACTTGGGAGGCTAAGACAGGAGGATCGCAGGTTCAAGGACAGCCTCGGCAACTTAGCGACACTCTTGGCATCCTAGCAAGACCCTGTTTTAAAACAAAAAAAATAAAAGGTCTAGAGGTATAGCACTCGCCAGGGCTCAATCCCCAGTAAAAGACACACACACACACACACACACACACACACACAC